>VDFB02140828.1:0-60710 GCA_007258455.2 Sequoia sempervirens | reverse complement strand
AACATATTAAACTCATGGGAGGTGAATTCACCACCTCTGTCATATCTCAAGCATTTTATTCTCAAATTCACTTCATTCTCTACCATAACTTTCAATGTTTTGAATCTATCTAATGCATCAAATTTCTCTCTAAGAAAAGTAACCCATGTTTATCTAGAGTAATCATCAATCAAAAGCATAAAGTACCTTTCAACTTGTAAACTTCTCACTCTTGTAGGACCACAAAGATCTGTATGAATCAAATGTAGTAGTAGATTGTTCCTTTGATCTGAAGTTGTTTCTCGCTTGCTTTCCAAACTGACAATTTCTGCAAATAACATTAATAGGATTTTTAATCCTCGGTAAATCTCTCACGACTTGCACTGCATTGATCCTCACCAAGTTATCAAAATTCATATGACACATTCTCTGATTCCATAACCAACTGTCATTAATCTGAGTCATAAAGCATTGTCCATCAACACCCTTAAGTTGATATATATTTCCTTCAGACTTCTTTCCTACAACAATCACTATTTTAGATCCTTTCCCGATTTCACATCTCTCATCCTCAAATGCAATATTATATCCTTTACTACACATTTTTCCAATTTTCAAGAGATTATGTCTTAAATCCTTAACATAGTACACATCATCAGTATTATGCTTTCCATCAAAACTTACTAAACCTATCCCACAAATTTTAGCACCAGAATCATCTCCAAACATAACTAAGCCTCCATCATATTTTTTAATTTTAAAAAACTTACTCTTATCATCGGTCATGTGATGTGAACAACCACTATCAACAACCCAATAGTTCTTTTCATGTTTAGCATGTAGGGAAGAGATTACAGTATCTGCATATTTCTCTTTCTCCAGAGGACATTCCTTCATTCGTCTTTTAGATTTAGCAGAAGTAGGTTCATCTTTTATAGCCAAGAAAAAGCATTCATTTTCATCAAAATATCCATAATCAAATTCTTCATATGAAATACTAGCATCCTCATTCACATAATATGCTCTATTGATCTTCTTTCCTTTGTTTTCTTTGTTAAATATTTGTTTGTTCTTCTTAGCTCTTTCCAGACATCTTGAAGCATAATGACCTATTCCTCCACAACTAAAGCATTTAAAGGGTAGCTTACCTTCATACTTGCGAGAGACTTTCTTTATCCTTCTCACAAAGTTAGCTTCTACTTCATCAAAATTCTCTTCATCTGGATCTTCAACTCTTGTAGCCTTGAAAGCAATTTCTGATTTGGATACATTTCTTAAATTTGGATTTCTCATCTCATAAGATGTTAGAGTTCCTAATAACTAATCTTTAGTATAATTCTTGTAATCCACATAGTCTTCAATAGTAGATACCTTTTCACTGTATGCATCAGGGAGAGTTCTAAGAATCTTCTTCACAATACTAGATTCATCTATCGTAGCGCCAAGTCCTCACATCCCACCTACCATCTCATCCACTCTCTATACATAGGATTTAATGTTCTCATCTTTAGACATATGCAGGGCCTCAAACTATGCTTGCAAATTCTGCAACTTTACTTCTTTGACCTTTTCATCTCCTTCATGCATCTTTTCTATAGCATCCCAGACTTCTTTAGCAGTCTTCAAATTTGAACTTTAATCAACTTAGAATGTGAAAGACTATTCTTCAGAATGAACTTCGCCTTATTGTTTGCTTCATGCACCTTGATTTCATCTTGTACTCAAGTCATTAGCCAAAGGAGTGTAAGCAGTCTTGTAAGCTTTTTCAACATCATAGCCACAATACTCTAGGTATCCTTCCATCTGTATTTTCTAGATAGCATAATTAGTTCCATCAAACCTAGGGCATTCAAAAGTAGTCTTGCTTGCCATCCCAAACCTTCCTTAAGTAGATAAGCTTCTCTCCAAGGAACATAGCTTTGATACCAATTGTTGAACAAGACAACTAAGAGGGGCGGTGAATCAGTTGTAACAAACTTTAACCTTTAAAATTTCATCGAAAATTAAATCAATCACAAATCCTTCTCTACTAATATGATTAATCATTAAGTGCAAAGGAAAAAACTAAAAAGCATCACACATACACAATAACACCATATATACATGGAAAACCCAATAAGGGAAAAAAAACACAGTGAGGATTAGCTCAAAATATAGAGAATATCAAAACTGATTACAAATGCTCACTACCAAAGAAGGTTCATTTCCAAAACATGACTCACTGTCTGGATCAGGACTCACTATCCAACAAGGGTTAACCACCTGGAAGGCTCATTGCCATAGAATTACAAAGAAGATAGAAGGGATTTTTTACACAGAGAAACACAATCTCTATGCAATAGAGATTTCCACCACAATTCGCTCAAACACTTGCAGACATGCATGAATGATAGATTACACCTTCAACTCACTGCTTCTGGAAACTCGCAATTAGGTTTCGCACTGATCTGCCTCAGTTCGCATCACATACTCACTGATTTACATCTATCTCACATCTATCTTGCTTGCATTCCCTTTGTTACATCTTTCACCAATATCTCATCCTGTATTTATACAATTTTCAACTTTGAAACATATCCAAAGTCGTCCATACACCATTTGCATTTACAAATTCAAATTAGGTCAGTGCCAAAACATTCTAGGGTGGAATTAGAATGAGGGAGACCCAAACACATGGTTCCATAAGATTCAAAAGTAGTGTTAAACACAAGGTCGGTCAAACCAGTGTAAAACACATAAATCAATTAAGCACACACAACCTTAACACGATCCAATCCTTCCAAATTAAAAAATTAACTTCAACACGATCATATCAACTTAACTCCAGAACTGCAAGTCATAAGACTCAAACAAGAAGAAATTTGGAGCAACTACATTTCTCCCAAACCTCAGCCAAATACGCTGAAAAACACAGTTCACAACTAGTGAACATAACTTGCACTGTACAACGATCCAGAAGCCCAAAATTTGGATATAGAAACTTCCAACAACCATGAACAACATATTTGAACCACATGAATATAGGAGCAAATCTCGAAGCAAAACCTGGAGAAACCACTAAACACCTGCAACCTTTTTCCTTTACAATTTTCTCAATATCCTCGACATATAAAGCCAATAACCTTTATCCATGACAATAGCAACCAATTGAAATCAATGACAACACTCTCATACTTGCTTCAACATCTTCATTCTTGCAACATATAGATCCCCTTTAGCTCATCAATTGATAAGTAGGAGGTATTTGAATTCTGATAGCAATATCATATTTTGACACATTATCGAAAATATTATCATAACCTTATTAGTAACCCAATGTGCTATCACTATTTCTTGGGCTCTTGAATTATTGAAGTATATGTTGGATTTCATTTTGGTTCTATAAATCATCTCAAGTGTGTATGAAGTAATCTTTGAAATAAACATGTTTAAAGTGAGTCATTGGTTTTGCAAAGTTTTAGAATCCATGTTGGTCCCAAAAGAGGTTGTCGCAACTTCATTGGAAGTTGAAAAGGTTTTCATAACCACGCAAAATCCAAAGCATTGCCAAGAAATTCTAGCGAAGACAATGGTAGAAAATTTTAAAGAACCAAGTTCATCATCAAGGTATCTCTTGTATTGTAGTTAGAGAAGTGAAACATATAACTTTGCACAAGTTTTTTGAATGTGTTGAGTATTTCAAACCAATTTTGACACGCAACAAGGTTCTCACAACCAAGTCAGTAGGAAACAAGCAATTCATATCCTCAGCAGCTATTCAAGGCTTGGGAATGACAATGTTGGGTGATAAAGATCTTGTAATCACTACTTGATTCTTGTGAATGTAATTTTTTGTATAATTGAGGATTAATTGAATATAAGATCATTATGAATCATTAATGCTAGTTGATCTCTACTACTTTTTTCATGTGTTGTTCCCAATGCAAAAAACTTCAATCAACCCAAATTTATTGCAATTCTCTATGAATACTAAAGAAAAGTACAACTTGTCCTTGACCTTGATTTTTTGTAAAATTATATATATAATATAATAATGTATAGTATGATAAAATACATGATATAATAATATATTATAAAATAATATATAGCTAAATATTATAAATATGTTATTATATTATATATTATATTGTATATTAGTATATGATTTTATTAGATTATATATATATATATATATATATATATATTTTGTTCGGTAAATCACTGTTAAGGGGTAATACTCTACGCTTTTGACTGGGGCTATGAACTAGTGAGGCCACATACGGGGGACCTCATCCCTGATATCTCCATTTCTCCTCCTCTCCTCCCTCCTTCCACCTTGGCACCTTCGGCCTTCATACCCCCTCCATCATTACTCATCCCACCATCTGTCGGGTGCCTTGAGTACCTGCCGATTCTGTCACCCAATCTACTGCTAGCCCGACCCTCTGATCCTCCATTTACTGCCTTTCCATCGACCCTCCTACAACCATCTACAGCCTCCTCGTGATCTCTCTTTGCCTCAACTCCTCCTTCATTGACCCCGCAACAATGCTCGCCACCTGCACTAGAGAGCATTCCCATAAACCACCCATGGGATTCAAACCTTGGGCAGCCCAACTGCTACCCTTGCAACTTAACCATTGCACTGTAGGGTCAACCCCTCTTATATTATGTTGTATTGTATATGTTTTATTATTATATTATATTATTATTGTTTTATAAGATATGATAAATAATATATAATATATAATACTAAACAATCTAAAAATAACTGTCCATAATGGCTCTGAGTGGGAAAATGTGCCGAGGTGGGTTTTTAAAAATTCTTGAAGGGGAGGGTGGTGGCGGAGATAATCTAGAGGATGATGATGAATTTTTTTGGTTGTTCCATTGTTTGCAACTACGTTTTTTCCTATTGGGTAATTGTGAGAGGTTATTTTCGCTTCCCCTTTGTTCTACTGGTGCGACTTTTATCATTGTTGTGTCGAGTGTGTCCATGTTGGTCTTTTCGGCCCTTGACTGGGTGTGTTGCTTGCATCGGTTGGGGGACGATTTTGTGATTGTGAAAGACTCGTTTCTTCTTTCATGTTCCTAGCTACTAACTAGAGTCTTGCATTTTCTTGAGGCCTCTCTTGGATGCCTATTTAGTGTTACAATTAGAGGGTTGGCTCTGGTGGGTCTCTTATCTCTACTTGTCCTTAGCAAGGGTGGATCTTTTGGGTGCCACCACGTTTCTTCTGTGGAGCTTATAAGTTCTACATGTTGGGTTGAGATGCAACTTCTCCTTGAGGTGGATGGTTTAGTTGTGGCTAGTAGGTTCTTTGTGTTGAGTTTGTCCCTTAAAGGGTTATGCTTCTTTCTCTTCTGCTCCAAAGTCTTTGCTCTTTTCATGCTTTCATCTTTGTGCAACAATGTTTTGTTTGAGATCTTGTTGGAGGTCGCTATTTTGATGTCTATCTATAGAGGACTCTATGGCTCGGTCTTTGGACATTTCCTCTTTATCTCTTGTTGCTTATCTAATTGTTGGAGGGGGTGGCTATTGGATGTTTTTTGATGCGTTCTCTTTGGTGCCCTCATGGGATTTTGAGATATTCTACTCTTTCTGGTGCGTACTTCACTATTTTTCTTGGGTTGAGTGCTACCATCCCTTCTTGTTGGTTGCTTTTCTCTATCTTTTTCCTGCTCAAGCTTATGGATGTTCTTGTTGTGTTCATGGACTTTGGTCTCATTGGGGATTATGGGCTATTATTGCTTTGCACTTCTTTGTTCGAGGTGGGTGTTTTGTCCTCTAGTTCTTCTATTTTGGAGTTGCACGCTCTTGCTTTTGTGGGTTCCAAGGTTATGGTTGTCTTACAGACTTTGGTCATCGATAAGAATACTTCTATGGATTTCTTTATGTTTCTTTGGTTTTCCTTGTTGCCTCTGGTTTCTTTGTGGTGGAGGGGTAATTGTCATGTTTTGAGGCTGTTTGTTTCCTGCTTTGGTGCCATCAAGCAAGGATTGCTCAAGGGTTATAATTTATGCAATGTTTATGTTTGTTGCTCTGTGTTCCTACCTCAAGAGGTTTGGGGTTTGTTTAAGGAGATGGTTGTGTTGGTTTCAAATGGAGCTATTTCTAAAGCTATTATGGATATGTGGAACTTGTGGTACAAGGTTTCCTTTGAGATCCTCTTTGAAGGATTGTTGGTTATTTATGTGGTAAGATTACAGATGGTTCTCAAGGGTGTTGTCAACTCCCTAGTTTCAAGAATCTCATTGGTGGGATGGCTTTGAAAGTTCTTGTTGAAGGCTTTGATGTTTTTGTTGCTCTCATTTTCTAAGCATTCTCTCTCTATTGGAGTGTGTGCTTTCATTTGGCTCTTCAGATGGTGTCTCCTATTGAGGTGGAGACCTCTCCTATGGAGGTGGAGATGGGTTTTGAGGGTTTGGTGGGTTGCTCGTGCTTCTTTTGTAGGTCTTCTACCTTGTTGCTCCAATTGAGGTGGAGACCCTTCCTATTGAGGTGGAGTTTGGGTTTGTCGAGGAGTCTTTGCTGCAAAGGATAGGGTGCTCTTAGTAATTTCTCCTATAGAGGTGGATAGGCAATTTGGTTATTGGAGAGGCAAATTTATGGCTTAGAAATTTAGTTTTTTGAGCAATAGGTTTGCTGCTACTTGGCTATTTCAAGGAGCGTTGACGGGCTCATATTTTGAAAAAATGCTAATGTTTTGGTGATTTGGGTTTGGGTTGTCTTGCCCACCCTTGGAGTGGTTGTTACCAATAAAGTTGGCCTAGATTGGTGGGAGTTTGTGTCCTAAATCGGTGATCCTTTTGCTCAGGTTATATGACTGCTCTGAAACTTTTGGTTCTAAGTTTTATTATTTTGGACTGCTATTTCATGATAGCTATATTATGGTTACATACCTGTTAGACTTTGGTTAATCTTATAAATGGTCTACGTACTATTTTGTGGATTAATTTGGGGATTTCTTTTTTTATTTTGTTGTTATTGGTTCTATGGTTGCAAGTTTGGGTTCTTGGCCTGTGAGCCATCTTGGGCCCTGCTTAGTTTTATTTGTTGTTGTTTTCTGGTTGTGGATGGTGTTGTTTTTCCCAGCCTGTATCTTTGTTTGTTGTTCTGGCTTTGTAACCACGAGATCAGGCCCCTTTCCCTACTTAATAAAAAAAATCTAAAAATAGATAATACAATAATATGTAATATAACAATATATAGTATTATAATATAATCAAACTATATACAATATCATAATATATAATTTATAATAATATATTATATA
The DNA here is from genome assembly GCA_007258455.2 of Sequoia sempervirens. Classification (NCBI taxonomy): domain Eukaryota; kingdom Viridiplantae; phylum Streptophyta; class Pinopsida; order Cupressales; family Cupressaceae; genus Sequoia; species Sequoia sempervirens. The sequence goes on along the minus strand of VDFB02140828.1, from coordinate 53,475 downwards.
CTATATATTATTATATGGGTGATCCCACAATAGTAGTTTACACTTTTTGACACATTCTTAATTTTGTTGAAATCACATATTTTTAGAAAATATAATATGATTTAAGCCTTGAAAAGTTCCATTTAAAGGATTCCAATTGAAGAGGGTTTGATCAAACCACCTTAGATCAAACCCCCTTAGATAGAATCCCGCTAGTTTTAAACCATAACTATAACGAAGTCTCCTTTACACCTATCAAAATGTTGATAAAAAATCAATTTTGATTTACCTTTTGGGGGATCAAATGAGTTTTTTTATTTTTATTTTTTGTAAGTATATAGTCCTTATTATAAATTTCCAAAAAAGTATAATTTTAAATATATATAATTTGATTATTATATTTATTTTTTATTTATTGTGAATGTAGGTTTTTCACTGAAAATCAAGCTCTCTATTTTATACATATGGAAAAATAGAAAATTATCAAAAATAAATTGAAAAATATCAGTGCATCTAGATATTGATGTCCCCGGATCCAACAAAAAATAATTTGAATTTTGATACATACAAAAAAGTTATGTTTTAGCCAAGAATCATGTCCGAATTGTAATTGGTTTGACTTTGAAACTTAATTAAGAAAAAATATTCAATGAAATGCTATGAAACCAATTCCATGCACTAGATATTGTAGTTACGAATCCTAAATTTGAAAAAATAGAATTTTATCCTTCATAGAAAAAAATTGTGTTAATAACGCCACTCTTTAAAAAATGGTGTTTACTATTAAAAACTAGTTTTCAAGGAGATAGAAAAAGAAGTGCAATTCCATTCCAAAAATTGAAAAATTATATTTAGAATCTAAAAAATCACTACAAATCACTAGTTTGCATCATCTTCAAATTCCTCATGGTTTAGCCAGCTTATAGGTGCCCAAAATTGAAGATTTAATTAAAAAATCTGGCCAATGTCTAGTTTGGCCAAAATTGTAAATCGATATTGTGGGATCACCCATATTATATATTGAATATTATTATATTATATTATTATGTTATATTATTATGATTTTTTTAATTGGTTATATCAAGAATTTTTAGTTTGGTCCGATTTATAGAGCAAGTAACAATCCACTTTGTGAGCATAGTAACCCCAGAGGGCACAAAGCCCAGAGCACACCAACCCAGTGAAAAATGAGCCTTAGGTATGAATTTCTGACACATGCAATGAACGCAATTAACAACCTAGATCGTGAGCACACCAGCCCAGTGAAGGAATGGACCTCAATCATGAATGTCTGGCACATGGCATGAACGCCATCAACAACCTTAATACTGTGAGTCAAACCTGCAAATACATTAGATCAACGAAATCATAGTGCATGTAATCATAATAGCCCAACAGAAACTTGAACTTTGGTGACCACAACGACGACAGTATTTAACCATCACACTATAAAATGAACCCCATATATTTTATTATATTATCATTGTTTTATAATATATAATAATATAAAAATATGTCAAAGCAAGTTATCAAAGTTGGAAATATAGACATCAAATCATGTGTAGAGGGAAGCAAAGGTGGATGCTAAGCTGAATAAAGATATTGTAATTATTACTAGATTTTCCATCATGCATTGCTTTGTGCAATTGAAGATAATTGAATGTAAGATCATTATGGATGATTAATGCTAGCTCCTGCATTGTCTCATGGGCATAGTTTAGAAATCAAGCCTCTTCTTGGGCATTGTAAATATGTCCGAAACTTGGTATTGTTATGAGATGGACACTCCTATCCACCTTGTTTCATCACAACATAAAATGGCATTCTTGGATCTCATCACAGAGAGTCGGCTAATTCAAATTTATAGATCATACCTAGTTTTTGCTAATTGCTTGAGTCAAATTTGTGATTTCACAAATTCCTTTGATACCAATCTCTGACTTGACTAGTTGAACAAAATAAAAAAAATAACATACAATACAGAGACTTGGATTGAAATGATGAGAAAAGAAACAAAGTGTAATTGAAATGTCGTGGGTTCTATGTAATTGCATTAAAGTTGTGCATTTTAGAAGATTGCTTTGTGAAAACTAAGAACACATTTAACTTGTCATCGAATCTTTAGTCTATATATAAGGGAATATATGAACCATATCCTAGATTTTTTTTCTTTTGAGGATTACACATGTAGCCAAAAAACTTGTTGAAGGTATGGGTAAGTGACTTATATTGACATTCTCAACAAATTATGTTGTGTTGTGAACAAAATAGATGAAAGAATGTGTAGAGTTTGTAAAAATACTATGATACCCCTGTGAAAGAAAAAATGTTAAAAGGTGAGATAAATTAAAAGGAACTATGTTAAGGTTTCTCCATGAATCTATTGATAATCAAGGACAAATAGATCTAAGAATACTGATGTTTTATGCCTCAGAAAATATTATTGCAAGCTTTAAAGGAGAATATTGGTTGTGAATTGAAATTTGTTTTCGTAAGGCAAGAAATGTTTCAACTAGTTGAGTGAGACATCTTTGTGCTACAACCTAAGTTCAATCTATTCACAATGAATGAGATATGGCAAACATGCAACTCAAAATATGGTAGACACGCAACACTAAATGGAAAATATTGATCCATCATCAGGATGAAAAAGAGCTATAGGAGAAGAATGAGAAAACTCTCATGGATATTGACTGTGGAAATCTCATATCTTTGGCATGTAACTTATTTTAATATTATAAATTGTTTTTATTTAAATTACATTATGTCACTTATGTAAGGAGGCAACATCAATGAGTGTGCCTTTTTGTTCTATCTCTCTAAATTATTATATTAAAGATGTATATATTAATATATATTATATTAAATGGAGAGGAAGAAGTAACTTATCTTGTGAGATCTTGAGAGTGGTGCAAGCACACTTCGAGGCTAGGGTTCAATGGAAAGTTGCAATAGGGGAGGATAATCCTCCCCCACAAAGGTATGATCCTCTGTATTGATTATTTATTTCCTCATTTTTTGGACCTTTCTTGTGGTTTTGTTTGTGCCTTTGCATGCATAAATGTTTCATTCTTCCATTCTTGCATTTATGCATTTTTTTGTGAGGGGTTATTTGATACCTTGTAAAATTGGATGGAGGGGGGTACAACCCCCCCTCCCTCCATCCCTCCTATAAATGGTTTGAAAGGCCTCAAAAAACTATATGATGGTTCAAGATCATTTCATGATATAGTTGCGGAGGAAACCCCCTCCCTCATGGTGGTGGTGAAGAGTCTAGTGGTGATGGTGAGGAACGAGGTAAGGGTTCCTCCCACCACCAATTAAAAATGCCTATTTTTCCTAATGAAGATATTCAAGAAGCTATAAAGTTTGAAAGAGTTAGATTAAAAAAAAAATCCATATTTATGGCATCGGTTGATTCTAAAAACCTACTTGCTAGGAAATTGCTAGACAATTGGTTCCTGAATGTCTAGAAGAAAAATGAGGTCTCGATTTCATTTTGTTGAATGATCCAGTGAGGCTTGTTTTTTATTTTCTTAAAAAACAATGAAATGCAGCAAAAGATACTAAAGAATCCCTACTAGAATGTGGGAAATAATGTGTTCAAAACCCTAGCTTGATCCCATGGGGAAAACATTAAAGAAACTCAAACACTAAAGAAATTCAAGTACTTTTGTGCCCTAGGTGGATTATGTTAAAAAATATCCCACTAGACCTGTGGTCTTTTATCCCACAAATTTTGGGTCCCATAGGAAATGTACTTAGGGTTGATAGGCCCCGTGTACCCCTCCTAGACATAAATTCATAGGATTTGGTCTCTCTTACATTGGGTTTGGAATTATCGAAAGTCATGGAAATTCACCTGGACAATAGTGTTCATTCTTGCCCATATGAAATTTTGGGAGGATTGAATGTTTGTTATGTATGTAGGTGGGAGGGGCACATTCAAAATAATTTCCCTATCATCTACAAGAATAGTAATAAAAAATGTCAATATTGACACAATAATGGAGGATTCTACCCAGAAGGGAAGCAAGAAAGTATCTAATGAGGAAAACCCTAACTTGTCTTTGAGTTGCCCTAATTCCTTGGAACTTGGGGGTATGGAAGATTCAGTCTAGTTAAACTTGGACACAATGCCCTCAAGGTAAGAAAGAGATACTTTTCCTCTAGCCTATAGTTTTGAAACCTCAAATTTTATCCCCTAGAGGACCCATGAGGAGGGCCTGCCTCCCTTTGAAACTCAATGCACATTCTCAATGCCAAATTTCTTTGATCTTCAGGAGGAGGAGGAATTCTATGGAATCAATCAAAATAATTTTTCTAATAACAACACTAAAGGGGAAACACTCCTGAAAAACAAAAATGATATTTTTAAGTAGTGCTTAACTAATGAGAAATTTGTGACTACAAAGAGAAACACACAACAAATTGTGTTGGAAAAAATAAGGAACAATATAAGACTGGCTAAACAAACTCAAGTTAATTAACCAAAGGTTGAAGACTATTGTCTTAGGAAGTTCAATAATTTGGGTTCTCATAGAGGGCCCCAAGATAATAACAAACTTGTTAAGGAGAATGTAAATAAAGAATCATTGTAGAGCTCCCTCAAGGTGAAGAGTATCATTTCGGACTTTGAAAGCAAACAATAGGGTAGTGGATGTCCCTAGGGTACTAACTCGCATTTACCTCCCAACCCAAATCAAGGGGAAAACTTTGAGAGTAACCATTCCAAAATGGGGAATGGACTGTAAATGGGGGAAATTCCCCAAGAGCACCTAGTACCTTGTTGGGTACTAATGAATCAACCTCCCCTAAATAGAGGTCTTCCCTAATAATCCTCTGGGAAATGATAAACTTGTCCCTATCAATGAAGGCTCTAATAATTTGGAAGGCAATTTAGAATCCCTTTTCAAAAATAATAAGGTTGCCTTGAACCTCATAATCAAAGCTAGAACTAATTGGGCTAAGGGGAACCCTATTCCTGAGGAAGGAATTGGAAATGAAAAGTGCAATTCCATTGAACCAGTAGGCCACATTAGGTACTTTGACAAAGAGAAAAACACTGAAGACAAGCAAGTTTACAGTAGAATTCCTCCCCCTACACCAAAGAGTAGGGGTAGGAAGAAAGTCTTAGTGTTCAAACTTAGCAGGGGTAGCATCAATATAAACAAAAATAAAAGAAAAAAGACAAGTTTAGTGATGCCCACACCCGACTCCAAAAGACTAGAAAGTGAGGAAAAATATCCTAAGTGCTTTGAGCTATTTATGAATGACAAAGAGTCAATTTTAAATGAAGTAAAAAGTGAACCTTAATTGTACATCGTGGAATGTAAGGGGTCTAGAATCCCTAGACAAAAAATACATGGTTAGGAGGTTCCTTAGTCTTGAGAGGAATAAGGGTTTCGTACTCCTTTAGGAGGTCAAGGCTACTATATTTACCCTTGAAACTAACATGAGATTCATCTGGAATGAATCCTCCTACCTTACCACCAAGAATGACAAGGGTAAGGGTGGATCAACCATCCTAATGGAAAATTTTGGAGTCAACATCTTATAGGATCAGGCACATCCCCCTGTAATAGGGTTGTGTGGGCATCCTTTGAAAAAAGATGACTCTAAATTTGGTATATGCTCAATTTATGAACCAAAAAAATATAAATAATGCACATAACTATGGAAATGGTTAGAAAGCTTACCTAACATCCCTTGGGTTCTTAGGGATGATTTCAATATGGTAGAAAATAAGGAAGACAAAAAAGGGCGTCTAGATATAGATTGGAAGGGCGGTGAGAAGCATTACTGGTTGATGTTGAAATCTAAGTTTAGACAAGCATAGACCCATTGGAAGGAAGGAAGAAAACTAATAATGACATATGGTACATGTTTGGAAAAAAATTTGGATTCATAATAGAGATAAATTGTTCCTATGATTCTATTAGATTGGCAGTTATGGATAGATCAATCCTTGGCAATGTTGTGTTGTTTTCCTCAGTTTGTTCTGAAATGTCAATCTGGGAATCGTAGACTTGTGAAAGGTGTTGCAACAGTTTACCTAAGGGTTTAAAACCATGAACTAAGTGGGGATGAATGCAACTAATTCACACATTAATATTCTAATAAAAAATATGGTTTGATTCTGTTGTTTTTATTTCTTGACAGAAGTTGCGCCGGGAAGTGCTATAAAAGAAATTATCACAAAAAGTGCAACGACAAAAATAAAACAACATTGTAAATTTTGTGTTAACAATGATAAATACTAGTTGCACAAATTAGAACTTTAATCCTTGAATTGTGAATAAGCACATTAACAGATAATTGGAAGAAGTTGATTTTTAAATTAAATTGCAATTGGATTAAAAACCAAAACTGATAAAAGTTTAATAACTGATAAAAGGAAAATGTTGGAAATCAAATAACACACATTTACCACACTGAAACTGAATTGAAAAAGTCACTGAGCAATGCAAAGAGTGGGCCCTACCTCCTTGGTCGATTGGTGATAAAATATGAACACGGTTCTAACTTAGATCAATCATGCATGCATAGTATTTTTAGAGTATATTGATTCAAAAATAACAGAATCATTTTATATTAAAATCTATATCTTAAGTCTTTAGATTGCACATATTTATACTAGATGGGCACCAATAAGTTGTTATGGTTTGTTTGTGGCCTATGGCCAAAAAACCAAATAATTTCAATACAAAATAAACAATGGCCGCTGGCCACAACAAGTTTAACAAATATCGTTTCAAAAATAGTCATGAACTAGTTAATCTAAAATAAATTTAACATCTCCTTGTCGTTTCTTCCATCCACATTCCCAATCCATTCTAACATCTTCTCTCGATTATTGCCAACCATTTCATCCACAATTTGGTTAGCATTTCGATAAATATTGGCATTTTCTAATTATTTTAATTTCCTATTACATTTTATTAAATATGTATACTTCTTGTGACTAAAAGTGACAAGGGGATAGAAAAGGTAAAGGAAAAAGGTAAGAAAATGGTAAAACTATTAGGAATCTTTAAACCCCCATCATTTCCCCCTAGCTTAACATTTTTCATGTCCACATACAATGGAAGGAATCACAAACCAAGATAACCTGGTCAATCTCTGGATGGTGTTGGAAATTTCCTGGGCCCAATGTTGCCTCAATTCTTCCATTTTCACCTCATGATCTTGGGTGAGAATATATTCTTCTTTAGAAATGGTTTCCTATTCCAACTCCACTTTCAATCTCTCAATTTCCTTTTCCTATAATTGGGAAATAGAATTGGCCTGTTGGAGTTGACTCTGCAACTCCTAATTTTCCCCCTTTAACTTTTCAATTAAACCTTGCAATTCCTTAACTTATTTTAGGAGGATTTCATTTTCCTCAAACTCTTGTTCAACCTCCATTTCAGCCTCTATTTGAATCTCTATTTTGGCCTCTTGATCCTCTTGGTTAAGAAATTCTTTGTCATTATTTTGTTCTGGCTCTACATATTTAACTATCATCAAATTTTCCTCACCGTATTGGGAAACAAGAGAAAGAGGACTCTCATGTCTTTCCTGTTACTTTGCATTTATTTCCCCTATTTCTACAGCAACCCCATCTAATTTCTCCTTGCCAATTTGATGCAATATTTATTTTATTTCCACATTAATCCCATCATTTTGATGCAATGGTTCTTTTGCATTTATTTCTTTTGTTTCCACATTAATCCCATCGAACCGTTCATCATCATTCTGGTGCAATGGAGAAGGACATTGTGATTTGAATGGAATATTGTCTTCTTGCTCAACCAAGGGTTTGTTTGTGGGGGACTCTCTAGCAATTGAAACTTTAGATTCTTGATCATCTTTGATAGTAATTGTTTTAGAAGTGGGGACTTATTTTCTTTCTGTTTCTTTGCCTTTTTCTTCTTTTTTGGTTCTGGTGTGGTTTTCCTTTTTGCTCTTCTATGTTCTCTACTTTTCTTACCCCATCTCTTCAATATTTTAGATAGAACTACAATGTATGAATCTAAAACATCTCCCTTCGGGCTATCCATATGACTAGCCACATTGGCCAATTCATCTAATCGACTTACAAGACTAGTGGAAATCTTCTTACCCTTCCTATCACCAGATGGCTCAAAATCTAGCTCGTTTTGACATTCTATAGACATGGTTTGTTTTCTCTTGGTTGTTTTTTCAGATGACCATGAAGCCTCTGAGGTCTTAATTTTCTTTCTGTTAGAGGTATTTTTGGATGACTCCTCAATAGTTTTCCTCTTTGAAGTGCCTACACTAGGGTCTTTGTTTTCCTCGGAACCTTCTGTGGGTGTGCCAAGAACTCCTTTATCAGAATTGTCTGAAGGTTCATCTGAAGAGTCTTCAGAGGCTTCAGAACTAGTGTCATCATTCATGTTAAAAAATGAGTCCCAGTCACCCAAGGGAGAAAGTTTTTTAAGGGCATGAATGATTAATAGCCTAGTCAAACCTTGGTGGGATAATGAATTACTCTTTCCTTTCTGAACTGCCCTACTCATACGGTGCAAAGATCAATGAAGAAAATAAGGTATGTTTACTAATTCATTCCATCTCAAATGAAATAATAACCTGAACTATAGGGAATACACATACACATACCTCCCTTCACAAGTGATATACTATATTATAAACTTGGCCACACCTTTCCAAATTCTGGGTAATGAAGCCAATTTACTACCTTGGCCTTGTACCATCTCCACAAACTCGTCTCGTCTTAGAAATGATTTTTGCATGGATTGTAGGTCGACAACCTTCTTTTTGTTATCTGGGAAGTAATCTTTTCCAAACAATGATAACCTTGTTACCTTCGATACAAGCTCAACAGTGACAAGAAATTGGATACCCCTCATAGAGACCTTCATACCATCAAAACTCTTTGCAAATTCTAGAGTGACCTTTTTATCAAACCCTCACAAATTCTTGAAATAAATGTCCCATTGATCCTATTTGAATACTTCATCAAATTATTTATTCTTGTGAGCCCATAGCTCATCCATTGAAGTGGGTTCCTATCAAGGTCTTTTGTCATTAGCCATGGTATGGCTTTTCTAGGAAGTTGTAATAGTGACATAGTAGAGATGGGTTCAACAGTAACAACTAATAGTAACAAAACAAGAATAGCTACCCATAAAAAAAGGATGGTTATCTATAGGACAAAACCACTTACCAGAATTTGGGAAATGATATTTGAAATTTAGCAATAATGGCAGTCAAGGATGGAGTTATGGCGAAGAGTGCAGACGGGTATGGTGAAGATAGAAGATTGAGTTGGCATAATAAAAGGAAATGAAAGGTAGTTTAATAAAATAATAAGGAAAATAGTATGATAACATCTCCTCCCCCTAGCTTAATCATGAATTGTCCATGGAGCATATGCCACTATTTTTCAAAAGAAATAAGAATATTTAATAAATACAAAAAAAAAACATTTGAAAATACCAATACCAATACCGATCAGGTTCACGTCACCAACAAGGATGGAGTATGGAAGCTAAGGTGGCCACACGAACTACTAGAAAGAAATCCGCATCAGCATGAGATGATCTGGACAACGCAATGGGCATGGGAGAAGAGGAAGCACAACTGATAGCATGCCAAGGAGGACAAATGGGTTGTATTGTTGACGAGAGAAGAAATGTGGAAAGGACATAGGAGAATAATGAAAGAAGTATAGATGGCAACCGAATGAATAATAGTGGCACAGTACTGATGAGAACAAGAACAAGTAGAAAGTTACTATTGGAGGGATGCCAAGAGCATAAAAAAATGTGGATAATGGATAGTGGGAGGCCATGGAATGGTCCAATCTCTCTGAGCAAAAATCAGCTATGCTCCTAGACTTTGAGAAGGGCTATGACAGGGTTGAGTCGGCATTCTTAAGGACAACACTTGAAGCATTTGGATTTCCTCAATAGTTTTTTAGTATGGCTTATACTCTTCTAAAATATGCATCGACCCAAGTAGATGTCAACAACTCACTATCTGAAGTATTCAACCTAGAAAGGTCCATTAGACAGGAATGCCCCTTGACCCCCGTTGTATTTGTTATTGCTTCGGATGCACTCCATTTATTGCTTAGAGACACAAGGATAACCCCCAAGGTTATGGGTTTAACTCTTCCTGACAATAGTGAACTCATGAATATCCAATTTGTTGATGACACAACAATCTTTGTGGATCTTGAGGAAAGGAATCTAGATAATCTCCTAAGAAAACTCAATCTATACTGCAAGGCTTTAGGATAAAAAATATCCAGAACAAAAAACATCATGTTGGGATGGTCAGAATCCCCTCCTGATTAAGTTAGGTGATGAGAGCCATTTATTTCCCATTTATTGGCATATTTTAGCCTATTTTCATATGCTTGCATAGTCATTCCCACGTTCCATTTTTGTTCCATATCATACCATTTTACCATTTTATGTTGCATATGATTAAATATATATAAGTGATATTTAATATAGTTTTGGATAAAATATGGAAATTAATGATTGGTTGTCTTTACTAATAAGCATTGTGATTTCCAGCCTTTGGAAAAAAAGCTTGCAGCATGCAGATCACAAGAACTTCCTATCACCTTTTATGCAGAAAATCTTCCTATCACTTTCTGGTTAGGAACTTTTGTTTATCAGTTTTGACCAATAGCTTGTCTTTGTCATCTTTTTAAAGATGGTGTCAGTATCCAAGGTGGTGTTAGTTACCTCCATGGTGTTGACTATGTACCAGATTTGAATAAGCATAAGAACCCGTGAGATTATTGATAAATAAATATGAATGGAGATGCAATTTCTAGTTGTGTAGAAGAAACCAAAAACCTTTTATTTTTTCTATCTTTTATAATAATACAATGTTTAGTTTGTGGTTAGCAAAACAAATAGAGCAGAGTGCACTCAACCAGGTTCCACATGCACCATTCAACTAAGGAAGGAAACTCATGATGGAGATGTGTTGCTAAATCATTGGAGAAAAATCTACAAAATCTTCACGTATTATATTCTCATCTACTATTATAACAGAGTTGTTTTAATTTGTGGGTAGCGACACATATTTTGTTTCTTCTAGTTTTTTGGCCATAGGCCAAAATGAACTATCTCTTCCTATATGTAGATTTTATAGGTTGTGTATATATAAGCAGTGTAAGAATACTTTTGGGGGACGATTATTATTCTATATTATCTTTGATAAATAAAACATTATTTTGTTGATCAGTCCAACATAGAAACACATTTTATTTCCACTCACCCTGTGAACCAGAGGAAGGGCCCACTCTCAAGACACTCAATGAGTTTTTTTGTGTGTTTGAATTATTTAGAATTTATATTTTGTGTGATTTAATTTTTTGCAACGTTTTATTTTCATTTGTAATTGTCTTATGGTTATTAATCTGGTTTAAAACTGATTTTCATTGAATAGTCATTTCAGCTATTGATATTCTATCAAGGTTGTGTGTTTATTTAAAGCGTAAAGTGTGAGTTATATTCCAGATTTGTAAGAGAGATTATTGTTGTTATTGTGCAGTTTGTGGCAGTTCTTTTCACTACTATTTTTATAATGGTTCCTATCACAGTTCCTGGCGAGTTCTTGTTAGAAAGGCAGAATAGAATAGTTAAACCATATTTTCACTTAGGGAATTTATATGTGTTCTAGCTGCATTCATCCCCACTTAATTCATTGCTTTCCTCCCTTAGGTATATTGCCACAATACCTCTCGCAAGCTTACAATCTCTGGATTGACACTTAGACCAAGCTGAAATCTTTCTTATTTTTCTTACCCCAGTTTTGGCCTATCATTTTGGCACTATTGTCGGGGAGAGATGTTAAAGCTCAGAAAACCCAGTGAGTTAAGTTATGACCAATGTGTTAGGATGAAAGCTTATGCAAATACTAGCCTTTCCAGGTGATTAGTCCAAATTTGCGTTGTTTAAATCATATAGATGCATTGTTAGAATTGATAGGTAGATTTTAGAAATGAAAACCATTTATATATTCACACCAGTTGTTGTGAGTTAACTGATAGGAAGGAAGTAAGTTTGAAGAAACAACATAAAAAAATAAAATTACAGACCCCAAGACCCCGCAAGGGGCGTTGCCTCTTGACCTTGCTCGGGGCTACCACCCCCAAACCCTCACTTTCAAATTAAAAACAAAAGAAGAAATTGGTGGGGGAATCACGCTGACACAAAGAGATATATTTATAACCCCTCTATCTAAAGAATGCAACTTAGCTCATCTTGATCTTCCAATATCATTATCACAAACATCTACAAATGTTATTCCCATGGTTGAGAAAGAACAAATAATTAATGAATTTTTAGGACAATAGAATTTTAAAAATAATGATTTGACCATTTATTGTTCTGATTGTTGCAAGGGAGAGGATAAGTGCACATGCCAAGTTGTTCAAGAGGACATGGTGAAGGATATCCAAGCTATGTGTGAGCCTCAACAAAACAAAGGTGAAAGTGAGAATATCTTCTTTGTAACACAAGGACAACTACACACATCAAATCAAGTAGATCATGGTATGCTAAATGATTTTAAAATGTCTTATAATTCTATTGAATCAAGAAGGCAATATGTTTCTTCATAAAATGCTTCCCTATCTAGTATGTGTGGTGAATGGAAACAATCACCATAATACCAAGAATGGCATAATGAATGCTCACAACAACCATACCCATCCCATATAGTGGCATCTCCATCATATTTGTCTTATATATTACCATCTTCACCATCTCCTCTATATACCACACAACTTTTACCATTGTCATTATCCCATTCATATCACCCACCATCAACCCCAACATATCCACCCAGGGAAATTACAATTCCTAATAAATTACTATTATCTAATAAGGTGGTTCAATCTGCATATAATAATGAGATTTCAGGGATCCATTTATATTTTGTTAATCTGCTTGAAATTGGTAAATCACAATTGCAATATATTAATACAAATAAAGGATGTGACTTTGGTTTAATTGAATTAGAGGACCAATATGATTAATTAAAAGAATCAATTTAGTTCTTCTTATCTACTTGACGAATCACAACTTTTAGAATTAATTCACAAACATAAGGCAACAATTCAATGTGATTCTAATTTTATCATTGAAATGATAAATATGTGTGTTGAAATTAATCATGCAATAAGCAATGGTGAAATATATGACTTAATGATTCAAGAGTTGTGTGAGATGCATAATTGCATCCTACAAGATCTATTTATATATTTTTATACTCAAACATCTAGACCTTTGAAGGCCTATGGCAAAACTGTGTATTCCTCACACACTTATCAATCTAGGTCCAATAATTAATTTTATGATTAAGAAGAACTAGAAGGGTTTGAATGCATTAATGACCATACAAAACATGCTACAAATAGATGATCATTCATTAAATAAGGATCAAGGTATTATTAACTCTTTGGATTATCCTAATACCCTCATGATTTTACAATGTGGAATTAAGTTTGGGGGGGAGGGGGGGGGGGAATCCATTGAATTTGGAACTCTTTGGTTGATTTTTCATTTAACAAGGTTCAAGGTATTCTTAAATATGTCACTATCTTTATTCATTATTTGGAATATCTTAATGCTCTCATGCCTTTGCAGTATGAAGTTAAGTTGGGGAGGAAATCCCTTGAGTTTTTAAAATTATTGGTTGATTTCCAATAATGCCTTCATTGATTGTTTCTTTGGTGCTTCTAATAAAACCACCTTTGTGATACTTGGACCAAATAAAGGTATGTATTCTTGTGTTAATTGACATTAATATTATGTCTACACAAGCATTCATTGTAGTTATATTCATCCATTTTATTATTATCAAGTATTTATTCATATTAATAACTCTACCCTTCATTTACAAAAATGACTTAACTACTTATTAAGGGTGGATTTATTAAATGGATGATATTGCATTACTATGCTTGATATGCTCAGTCATGAGAATATGGTTATAGGTTGTCATGGTTACCCAACACTTTTGCACCAATACCAATTGATGATGTTTCTTTGCATGAGCATTGAATAACACACTTTGTTGGCTTTGCTAATATTTTGAACTTGGCCTTGCTAGCTATGTGGAACACCTCAAGTTTACTTTGTGCTTCACTTTTGGAGATCACAAGAGGATTTTTGGGTGAGGTGTTCAACATTAATGGACACAAGTTCTCTTTGATATCAACTTTGATGCCAAATCATGTGGAGGACAATATGCAACTTGGTGTATGAGAAACATGATACTATGTTCTTGGCTAATTCTTCACAAGCCACACATCCAGAGACCACTTGAAGATAGGCACACAGAGCTTGAGAATATTGCATATCATCATACTTCATCATAAGAATTGACTCATCCACCTATCCAAAACTATATGGGAATATTAGATAAGTTGAGAGACTACCATTGGTCTTTCACTACATAGCCCTATCTTTGAAATATTGTAAGTAATTATTTCCACCAAGTGATTGGGCATGAATTCATAAGTTCTACAGTCAAATTTTAGATATGGTGGCATGAGCTAAATGGATCAAGATTGTTTGTAGCAATTGTGCTATGAACTATGCATGGTCAATCTTGATGGAGGTATCTTTCTTATTGGTCATCATTTCTAATTCTACATACAACCCAGTTTCAGCAGTGACTTTTTGTGGGGTCATAGAAGGAAATTAGGTTTTTCATGTTGTCACTTCAACATCCATATAAGGGGTTCCTTCTCTTTTGTCATCTAAAAAAATTTGAAAAATGGAACAAATGAAAAAAAGGGAAAAATTTAATAAATTTTAACAATGAAAACCTTCATCCATTGTTAGACAACTACAATTTGAAAACAAGTTTATGGAGGATTGTAGTTGAATAAAATTCTTAGTGGTGAAAATTGTTTCTACAATGCCACTAAGTAGTAAGTGATTGAAAATTGGCTTGCCAGTAGTCACTTGTCATTACCAAAATAAATGAAAAATGAAAAAAGTGAAAAACAAATGGAAAAGAAAAAGAAAAATTACACTAATTTGTGCTCTTTATATGGGCTAATCAGTTTGCAGGTATACTCTATTGCTTCAATGGTTGTCTAAGTGCCTCTAGCACCTTTTGTTGCTCACTTGTGTAGATGTGCTCTCATTTGTCATGGTCATCCTAAATTTGACCATTTGTAGTACAAAGTTACACATTCAGTTGAGGTGTTAGCAAAATGAAGAGAGAATTCAAGCTACCATCAGTATGCTCCCTAATACTTCAGTCTGATGGAGATATTTCATGTGTGATGTGGCTACAATCCTTCTCATAATTTTTGGTTCCATCTTGAAGATTCACAGTTATTGAGTTCTTTTGGCTACCCGACCTTGGGATTACTAGACATGCAAGTTGGTAAAAAAAATAGTTTTATTTTTCATTATTTAATCTCTTAATTTTATTAATATTTCTTATTATATTGATCATATCACGCAACATTCCTGCCCATCCTCTTCTTATTTCCTAAGGACGGTCAACCCTTTAAGTTGGGGGGAGGTCCACCATATTTATTACCTATCTTTTCACCTATCATCCTTCATTATTCCATCCTTTAAGTTGGGGGGAGGTCCACAATACATATTTATTACCTATCTTTTCACCTATCATCCTTCATTATTCCATCATAATTATAGTATCCATTATTTTCACTTCTAATCATTCAAATTGCTTATCATTTCACCCATTTCAAATAGCTCATAAATATGGAGATATTTTTCTTGTGATACCTCTCATATATAGCATTTCTAATAGTAATGCTATGAAAAAAAATGATGAACAAATGATGAAAAAATAAAAATCAAAAGAGATATGATGAAAAAGAAATTGGAAAAGAAAAGAAAATCCATGACATTTCATATGCATAAGAGCTATAGAAAAATTGAAAGAGAACATGTGAGTAAGTATACACTATAATAGTAAAGGGGTAAAGAGAAAATCCAAAGTCACACTCCCAAGGCTACCCTCTCAAAAATAAAGATTGCACGAGGATGTGCAATATGTTTGTTGGCGTTACAATCTGCACCTATGGAGTGTGTATTGGCAATGGATAACTATGCACAATGTGTAATGACTACTCTTCAAATTAGGAGGGGAAGCTCCCTCTTGTGTTGATATGTGTGAAAAAGTAAATGATCTAAATCCTATCTTTTTGACTCAGCTAGAAGAGGCACAAGGTTAAGAAAACCTAATACGTTGCAGCTAAGGATTTTCTCTGGTTTTGCAAATCTCTAACTACAACTAGGCTAACGCTAAACTATCCTATTTCATCAAGAAATAGAGCATGAGGACCTAGGAGAAGGGAATTGGTTATATGATAATCTTTAGGTCAAGATTTCCAAGGAGATGATGACAAGTATCTGAGGCGTAGGCTAAAAGAAAGATTATTGGCAACAACATCAAACAACAATATTCACTTCTAAATTCCCAAGGAGGTGACAACACCTATCCAAGGTGTAGATATGAAACAAAGATTATTAATCATGACAACACATGATAAGCTTTACTTCTAAATTCCCAAGGAGATGATGACGCCTATCTGAGGTGTAGATATGAAACAAAGCTTATTAAACACAACATGAAATAATAACTGGGACAGTAAATTGTATATCAAGATATGCATAACAATAAACAATCAAACCATCAATTATATTTAATATAAGGTGAAAAATTACCATAATAATAACATTCAAGTAAGGTGGCTCAGCTATTTATTATCATAATAAAAGTTCTTGAACAGATACAAAATAACAATACTACAGGTAAGGTTGCTCAACATGTATGCTATCATGTGCAAAAGTTAATTACAAATGAGCAAGAGTGCTCTTATTTATAGAACTTCAAGGTGTAGGGAACCCTAAAATCACCTTGAGTTAACATGAGTCTTACAGACATGAAAAAATTATTGTTAAGCCTAAATAAATGAAACTATACAATTAACAGGAAAACTACCATCAGTTAACTGAAACAAGACTAAACTAAATGGACATGTGCAACATGCACGTCCTTATTGAAATGAAAATTAACTGATAACTAACATTAGTTAACTGATCCTAACTGAAAGTCCAAAATATTCCAAAGATATCTCTAGGGATGAGATAAACATGCTTAAAATCAGCAATTAGAACTCAAGACTGACGTCGAGTTAACTATTGCTTCTGACTCTATCCTCCGGAATAACTGTAGGATCTAACTGACTGACTACTCCAAGCCATCATGGGCTATCGCCTCCTCCAAGAACTGGTCAACTATCTCATCTTCTGGCACTTTGACGTTATCCACGATGATAGACTACTAGCTCAACTCCCTCTCACCATATTTGATCATCCTCTAACATTCTCTAACCTCTTCAATTCCCTCGTTGAAACTAGTTGTCATCACTGAGAAGTGATCCAACTTGGACACCACAAGATCTCCATCCAAGCTATCATGACCAGCTTCTCAAACTCAGTTTGTACTACATCAAGTTCAACATATGTACCATCCTCACAAAGATAATGGCATGGAATCTGAGTGACAAACCCGTTGATGAGTTTGAGAGCTCCAGCAACATTCTCTTTGAGTGCATCCATATTTGTAAAGATTCTCTCATATGTTTACACTTTGAAGATATGTTGTTCTCTCCAAGCGAAAACCTTCATTTTATCCTCCTCTGCTACAATGGCGTCATATGCAACTACTAACTAAGATATGAGAATCAAGTCCTTCGACTTGCCTTCTACTATAGAAAATTCAAGATGATGAATTCCCTGAAGAAGCTCATGTGCCTTATGCCTCAACTGATATAACTTGGTGAGAAGATATCGGCCTATAATAATGAAATCTTCAATCTAGTTGTCCAAGAGATTTCCACGATTGACTAATCGATCCAACTTATGTTGTTCTGCAGGTGTCCTTGGAAGTTGTGGATGAATAGGTGCTTTGCACGCGTTTCCATGAATGAGATCTGAGATGTACTGCCAGAGTTGCTTGATTTCATCCTTGAGAGCTGCCTTATCTTCTCTATCCTTCATGACACACTCTTCAAGATTACTTGCGACAACCTTAAAGAGGCTTACGCCCGTTTCCTGAGTGCTCCTACCAATATTAGCTTTGACAAAGGTGAAATCACCAACTTCAATCTCATCCAACCTCTTGCCCTTTGGTGGTGTAGCAACTTCAATGACAATCTCAGCTTCTGAAGTCTTCTCTATGTGCACCTGCTTCTTGACTTTCTTGTTTGACCTATCCTGATAAGGATCACCAAACTCAGATAAATCAAGCTGATATGAAGGCTTTTGCCTCAGTCTTCCCAAAGACCTCTCGATCCAACATGAATGATCAATGTTATCTTCTCGAGGAGAGACTATTGTTGTTATGTCAACCTATGGTAGATCAACTGGCATTGAGGCTTCTCAAACCAGTGATTTTGGCTCTGAGTTAATATTAATGGGGGGTGACTATGGTGAAAATGGCGAACCAGGAGATGAAGAATCAACTTTAGCTTGTATTATTGTCTCCATTGGAACATCCGGAACCTGCTCGATCTACTTCTGCTTTCATTTTCTTGTGCTTCTCCCCTTCATATTCCAACTTTGAAATCTTTAGGTGGATGCATGATGACCTTGACTCGAGGCCTCGACCTAGATGTAGAAGGGGTGTAGAAAACCCTACTGGTGGCTCTGAAACTGGAACTATCCTTCACCTTCTCTTGCTATCCAAGAAGTCCATGCTTGTCTTGATAACTGCTCTCGACAGGTCCTCAATTGAAGACTCTCCCTTGCGTACCAATCTGGTGGGCGAAGCGGCTGGTGAGAAACTTGATCTTTGATGAATGTGCTAAGAAACACCTCTTTGTCATCATGTGACAAACCCTCAACATCTTCTTATAGGAAATCAACAAGCTGAGAAAGAGTAAGTTTTACAGTAATGACATCGGCGCACTTCAAATTCATCTTCGCAATTAGCCCAAAAGTCCTCAAGTGTTGGCCTGTGTGAATTACTTCACTCCAACCGTACTGAGTAATGACCCAATGGATCATAATAACGCCTCTCGATGAGATACTTGAGTTGGATTTTTTCTAACTCGTTCGTCATTAACTTGCAATCAACAACTTCCTTGCATTTGTAAATACCCCATCCAAAAGGAAAGGTGAATGTTGGCTTGTGTCGATTGTGAAGAAAAGAGTGAACCTCTTGAGCCTATCTCAGGAAATCCATGAATAGGACCTTTCCTGACGAGTACCTTAGTAGCATCAAAGGTTCTTTGGAATAACCATACACTCAAATATATGTGAAAGTGGGGAATTGAATAAATCAATCCACCCAACTCTCCTTTGTTGATCTTGCCTCTGGTGAAATCCTAATGTGCATTTCATTATCGAGGTCTTTGAATTTCTTCATTAGGAAGTGGTCATTCACCACTTTGAAATCCTATCAAGCCTTTGAGAAATCCAATTGTGAGTAAAATTCATGAACATTTTGAATGCCAAGAGTTCCATAGGTCTTCAAATGTCTAAAATTTACTTGAAACACAATTAAGTAGACTAGATAAGACACCATGTGAAACTCGTGGATTTTAAGGAATCGTGTGATTTGTTGGTGAAGACACTCGCTGATTAGCATGGCCCAATCAAAGCGTTCCTTGTTGTCAATAATCTGAGAAATGACATAGAACATCCACGGTCAGAAAATATTAGCTTCTTCCTAACCTGTAACTTGATTGAGCAAAGTTATTAAGACAACAACTTCATCCTTGAACTCCCCACACCCAACCTTCTTTGGCATGTTGGTCTTCTATTCTTTTAGCCACCTCTAAACAACTTTTCTTTGAGATATTTCTCTATCTCTGTGCCATATCTTGTTGCAATCCTCAATGACTATGGTAAAATTATCTGAGCGGGGTGGAATAGCAAAAAACTTATCCATGTCCTTTGGCTTGAGGCTACAAATGACTCTCCCATCGGCTGATCTGATTTGTCTTGTGGATGAGTCATAATGCTTAATGCAAGTAATGGCAAACTCGAGATAAAAAACTATGATAGGAATAGATGTTGCTGCCAACAACCCAGAACGCTCAAGATTCTTCACTATGGTGTTGCTAATACCTTCCAACGTGCTCAGTTTGACCGTTGGATAGACATGACCCAAGTCTATGTCTAAGGTTTTCAAAAAGTCATGCACCAAGACCAATTTGGCCTTGTAATCTATGGGTTTGAATTGCATTTTGAAAATCTAGATTTTTTACTATAAAGTCGAATATGTTTACACAACTTTTAGAAAAAAGCTAAAAAATGCTCTAGACGAGGCTAAAAATAGCCAGCTGGGGAAAAAAAATTTGGATTTTTTCTGAAACATGGGTTTTGTAGAGAATTGAATTTTAAGCAAACCCAAATTGTCAAAAATTTGAAAAACTGAGTTTTAGTAAGGCGTGCAAATGTTTTTCAGTCGAGAAAAGCAGGGGTTTTAGGGCTTTTGGGGGGGATTTTCTCAAGAAAAACTGGCAAATGGGTTTTGTAGAGAATCAGATTCTAAGCCAACCCAAATGGTTTGATTTTGGAAAATATGTGTTTTTGGCCCGCATGCAAAGGAATCTTCGAAAAAAAGCACCGTGCTTCAAAAATGGAAGCAACAAGGCAATTTTCTTGAAAAAATATAAGACATGGGTTTTGTTGCTTGGCGTTGAAATATGTGAACCCAGATGATCAAATTCTAAAAATTCTACTATTTACTTTGACATGAGAGAGAAAACCGAAGACAAGAATAGAAGAATTTGAGATAGAAAATAGAAGTTATTATTCTGCCTCAAAAAGTCACCTATGCTTGAACTGGATTCGATGAAGTCTGCATGCACTCAAAAAATGAAAACTAAAAATGTATCTTCTGAACAATCTGGACCTGGCATTACGAAGAACACTAAAAAATATTGCTTGTAGCACCTTCAGGTCTTCGTTTGCTCAAGAAAATCGTGTTTACTTGCACCTGTTATGAGAATAATGGGTGCCAATGTGACTTAAATAAATTAATTTAAGCCTAAAGGCGTCACAAATATGCTAAATTTAGGCACCACCTTGATTGGACCTCTAAAATGTATGACACCTTCTGATTGGACCCCCAAAACTCAGTTAACTGATTGAGAAATTCACCCTAAATAGAGCGCTACCTTCTGATTGGACCAAATTCAATTAACTATACATGCAAAAATAAATCACCCCTTTGCAAGCAAAGATCAAGCTCAATTGAAGTCGACCAACTGAAGATTAAATAATATTTAATTCTAGTTCACAAACTCCACCATTATAGGGCACCTCATGTACTTAAGTCAAGAAGTCAAACTTTGACTTTAGGCGTCACTTTTTAGAGTTAGAAATTTTCTTGAAATTTTCAATATACAAACCTCACCGGAGCCCATGTTCGACCACTGATTTTGATTGACTGATGTATCCAGAAAACTGGCTAACAATTTCATTGAAGAGAAGGATCAAAACTAACAAGAAACTCCTTGAGGTTGCAATCCATAATTCTAAGATCTGAGGCTTCAAAATTTAGGGCACCCCTGGCCTCCAAGGGCACTTTTGGCTTCAAACTTAGTCAATTTTTATCATTTTGAAGGTGATTTTGACCCCCCTTCATCTCGCGTCATCTGACGTTTAGCAAAACTTCAGAACTGACTAACAGGCTCACTGCGAAGCTGGCTTCATTTTGATCATGAGCTCTTGGAGATCACTTTTTCCAAAAATCATTTGCTAGGTTAAAATCAAGGGCACCCCTAGCCTCCAAGGGTGATTTTGTTCCTAAATAGCCATTTTTCCATCTGGATAAAAATCCACTTAATCCCCAACTACAGATTGTTGAGAAATCTTCTAACCCGGCTGAGGTATTCAATGAAAAGTTGGAAGCAACACGAATAGGATGAATATCTGAGATGACCAAAAATACTACATTTAAGGCTCCAAAACCTTGGGTGCCCCTGGCCTCCAGGGGCACTTTTGTTGTTTCCTAACATTTTTAACCATGATTAAACCTTATGCTTGACTCCTGATTTCGGAAATTCAACAACTCAGATTAACCCGCTGATGAATTTGTTACAAATCCTGATCAAGTCTGAGAAAAACATCCTAGGTATCATTTGATCATAAACCTCCATTTGGTACCTCAAAAAGATGGGCGCCCCTAGATAGGAGGCGTGCTTTTTGGCCCAATGTTAGTCATTTTTTCATCTCCCTCATTTCTCGTTCAATCTCCCGTATCAAGTGCTAGACAAATCTTCCAGATTAGTTGGTAGGCTCATCGCGAAGCTGATAGTATTCCAAAGAAGTCTTCTTGGAAGTGACAAATCTGGAAAATAAAATTTGGGCCTCTAAAATCTAGGGTGCCCCTAGCCTCCATGGGCTCTTTTGCTCCAAAGTTAGAAATTTTTTGATGATTTTCACCTCGGTGAAAATCCCCTTCAAGACAAAGCATCATTTCGCACATATCTCACCATAGATTCTTCATTTGAGCACTTTAAGCTTAGATTTCAACACCTAGTCTCTGGCCATCTACCATTAACAACCTCAAAAGTTCTAACTTTCCATCTGAAAAAGCAAGAACTACCCACCAGACTTAAACTAACTTTTAACTGAATCTGACTTCGCCATTGTGATCATGAAGTGAAATAAGCCAATCAAAACAATTTTTAGCCAATCCTAACAAGTTTCAATTTTTTAGGGTTTTTGACCTAAAACAAGGGTCTAGAAACCCTATTTTTCAAAATTTTCAAATTTTGCCAGTATCTTCTTGACATCAAACTGACTAAAATCCCATACTTGATTTGCCCAAAAACTAACTTTTGATGACATTTTTACAAGGTTTAGACTATTTTAAGCAAAATTCCTTAATGAAGCAAAAAATTTGGTTTGGGTACAACATCAAGCTCTATCTAGTGACCATGTCAGATACTTACGGCATAGGAGAATTGAGATTTTGTGTTTTTATAGACCAATGACTTATCAGTTGGGCATATGGAGTCAGGACTTTCCCTAATCACCTATGAAATTAAAAACCCTCCTAAAAATCACCTAAAACATGACATAACTTCACAGAATAGGGAAACACATCGCTACATAATGATAAAGCATAAAGTAAATTATTTACAAAAATTCACTCCTCCCCCGGAGGGTTGAAGTGTTTTTATATTGCCTGCTATATGGTAGCGGGAGGAGCCTTCCATCCTGATGCGAGAGAATGTATGTGTTCTCTCCTACAGATTCATGGATCTGAAAGGGCCCTAGCCACAAGGAATCAAAATCCATGCATTCCTTTAGGCTCATGCCTTTTTTCCCACAATAGGACTTGATCTCCGATCTCAAAGTCTCGCTAATGAGCCTTCTTGTCAAAGATCTTCTTCACTCGTTCATGATGTTGAGTGATTTTGTCAACGATCTCCACCCTTTCCTCTTCAAGCTTCATCAAGTACAAAATCCTCTTTCGAATTGGATCTTTGTATTCTTCATCCTCCACTGCAGATGCCAGCTATAAAGAAGACAGCTCCAGTGTGATGGGAAAAACTACTTTTGTACCATACAAAAGTGTAAAAGGCAATGTGTCGATGGCTCTCTTGGGAGTGATTCTATTTGCCCAAAGAGCATCATATAACTTTTTCTACCAAGCCCACTAATTTGAGTCAACCATCTTATGCACGATTGTGACTATGTTCTTGTTTGACGACTCGGTTTGTCCATTACCCTGAGGGTAATAATCTGATGCATGTGACAACGTGATGTCTTGATCAAAACAAAAATTTAGTAGCTCCTTGTGACAACGTGATGTCGTGATCAAAACAAAAATTTAGTAGCTCCTCTGACGAGAAACATGTTGCATTATTAGTCACAATTTTACAAGGCACCTCGAAGCATGAAATGATATTTTCTTTTAGAAAGTCGGATGCAACTTTGGAAGTAGCTCGCTTGGTAGGAACTAATTCAACCCATTTTGTAAAATACTTTTTTTGTTGTAAGGAAATAGACATGCCCCTTGCTGTAACATGGGTTGATAGGACCTACAAAATCCATACCCCATTGCTGAAATGGAGCATTGATAATCACTGGCCTAAGTGGAAGAGATGTGAATTTGACTTTACCAGCAAATTGTTGACACATCTGACACTTGTACACCCATTCATATGCATCACAAAACATATTTGACCAATAGAACTGTGCTCGCAGGATTTTGAATGCAGTAACCCTCAATGAAAAGTTTCCTCTGCATGCTTGACTGTGAAAAGCTTCCAACAATCTCTATTGTTGGTTCCTATCAATGCATAATAGGAAAGTTTCATCAAGGCCATGCTTGTACAAAATGTTATTGATAAGCACGAAGTTCTGTTCTTTCAGCTTCAATGTTCTCTTTTGTTGTTTGTCCATGTGACATGGAAATTCTCCATAAGTTGAATAATACCACAAAGTTGTGTACCATTCCTTTGTAAAATAAACAAATGGGATCAAAGGAAGGTCCTCTTTTATTTTTGGTTCAGGTTCAATTCCACCATTTCTTTGACATTTTTGATCTCCATCTTTTTCCAAATATCAACAAAGACCTTTCCCGCGAATGAGCTTAGTTGGCTTGTTCTCTAGGTCATATTCTTGAACTTTTTCAATCTAGTTTCCCCTTTTTGTTCCCATCTCCTATTGAGTTAGCACACTTTTTACTACTGGATCAGTGACACTATTGTATGGGAATTCAAGATATAGAATCCTAAAGCCTTAATAGCTTTGATGACATCATATGCATTCTTCTCAATTTGAGAATAACATGATTCACTATCCTTAAAACTAGTGCTCATGAAAGCAATTGGAGATTCCCCTTCTTCACTGAGCTTCTGAGTCAATATAGTAAACAGCGTGTGTTCTGACTCATAACAATAGAGGATAAACTCCTTCTGAAAGTCAAGATGAACCAATAATGGTGTGTTAGCAATAGCTTCATTGATTTTGATAAAGGCTTGTTTTCCTTCTTTTGTCCACACAAAAGTGGATGTCTTTTTCATCATGGTCGAGATCTCCTTCGTCAGCTCCAAAAAATCTAGTACAAACCTCCTGATAAAGTTGACTTTGTCAAAAAAGGAGTGCACTTGTGTTTTGTTGTTTTGAAGAGACAGGTTTTTAATTGAATCCACCTAATTCAGGTCAATCCTAGTGCCTTTTTTGGAAACGATGTGGCCAAGTAGCTTGCCCTCTGTTACTGCAAAGATAGTCTTCTTTGGATTCAATGAGATCTTGTGATACCTACATCTTTTGAACACTTTCATAAGATGTGAAAATTGGTCTTCCCATTTATCTAAAAAAACAGTCAAGTCATCAAGGTAGACAACTATTATCTTGTTCTTGAGATCCCCAAACGCTAGATCCATGGCCCTCTAAAAATTTGCATTGGTATTGATAAGGCTGAATGGCATCCTCTCATAAGCAAACATTCCCCACGGTGTGGTGAAATTTGTCTTGATATGATCCTCCTCTGCCACTGCAATCTGATTGTATCCAGAAAAAACCATCAACAAGTGATAGTGTCTCCAAACTGGTGATTGTATGCAAGGTATGCTCCATGATTGGTAAGGGGTAATTGTCCTTCAAGGACGATTGATTCAAATTCCTGAAATCCATGCAAATTTTGATTTCACCATTCTTTTTGTGTATAGGAACTATGTTAGACATCTAGGTGGAGTGATAAATTGGAAAAATTATCTTCGATTCCACCATCTTCCAAATCTCCGCATAGATAGTATCTTGGATTCATGGATTATAATGTTTCTGCTTTTTCTTGAAAGGATTGACATCAAACTTCAGAGGAATTGTATGTGACAATTCTACGGGTGTGAAGACCTTCAAGTCTTCATAAGACCAAGAAAATACATCCTTGTACTTTTTGAACAAAGTAATAAACTTCTCAGCTTCTTCTGGAGTACAACACTTTCCTAGATTAACAAGCCTAGGCTTGTCTTAAGTGTTGATGTTTACTTGGTAATGCTTAGCAGAAGTATCAACACTTGACATCTTCTGATCTTGGATGTATAGGTCATTCCGGTCAACAATATTCTCTAAAGACACCAGATCCTTTGGAATTAGATTTCCTCTTAGTTGAATAATCCTAGAATTTGTAGCTTCAAAGTCTTCAGCAAGTGACTCTTTAAAAGGCATAGTACTTCCTTCAAAGAACAACTCTTTGTAGTTGTCTCCCATGAAAAATTCAGCAATGTCATCATTGTCATCAAAAACTTGTCAATTGTTTGAATTATCTGGAACAACTGGCCTGTAGATTAGCTCAATAGCAAATGTATTGTAATGAAAATCATAATGTGGCATGAAAAGAGTAGCAGACACCGTGAGGGAATCGACTCTACTATTATCTGAACATGGAATATATTAGATGTCTAATGCCTCGAACCAGTCAATGGCATTCCACACCCTCCATCTATAGGATCAAAGGTGTTGATTTCTAACTTAGAAATGATCTTTGATCTATTTGACAATCATTTGCATCTCCTTCGACTCTAAGTAACTTGATCCCCATATCCTTTGCATTCTTGAGACCTAAAAAAAGTGCCTCATATTCAGCAATGTTATTGGTGCATTCAAATTGCAACCTATATGCAAATAGATATAGACAACCTTCAGGAGAAGTGATCACAACTCCCGCTCCTAAGCCTGATGTTGAGCAACTATCGTCGAGCTACATTGTCCACACTTTTGATTCTTCATATGATGTAGTCATGGAAAGTGCAAACTTCTGAATGTCTTCAGTTACTTCAAACATCATAGCACATATGCCTAGACCCGTGTCTTGATATAACACTTGTGCCTGAGAGTCTTGGGACTTTACCACCGTAAACCTTGACTTGGCCTTTGGTTCCAGCTTGAAACTACCATTCTTCAATGGGATTGTCGTGAATGACCAATCCAACTGAATTTTTCCTCCGAAGTCTTTGTAGAAGCTCCTACTGAGTAACATCCCATAACTGGTTGGAATGTCAACTACCAAGATAGTCATCATAATCTTATTTTTAGGACAAGACACTAGCCTTACTTTTACATCTTTCAGTTGACTGACCAATGGCATTGGTTTTGACTCAAGTGAATAACACTTGTCATGAGTTTTGGTGCATGAAAGTCCCAACACATTCATGATCTGCAAGGGCATGACGTTGTCCAAAGCTCCGCTATCTATGATACAATTGATGAGTTTAAAACCTCCTCTATACAAAGATATATAGAATAGCTTTGGCTTGTCTTCTGTTGGCATTGATGACTCTAACAGTGTAGGCCAGATTGTAATCTTTTTCTTTACCACCTTGAGAATTCTCACCAACTGCTCTGGATGATCTTGAAGATACTCCAACTGTGAGATCTGCACCTTCGTCTTCATCATGGAATACACAATGTCAAAGTTTGTTGTTCAAAAGGTTCTTGAGCAACTGGTATAGTGTTCTCCTATGAAGATTCAGGATTGGAAGTGGAAGGCACTTCCTTTCACTTTTCATTTGTATTCCGCTTTTCCTCTTCTTCTTTTTGTGATTTGAAGTGTTGTGCACGTGTGAACACAGGCGATGAGATGTTCTCATGATTAATGGCAAGAGAGAATTGGTGGTATTCTTCTTCTTCTTCTTCATTAATGGGTTCTCTGTCAAAGTACCCCGTTGCAGAGTTGCCATCAAAGTTGTTTATTTGTGGTGAGGCAAAATTTGAATTTGAAGGTACAAATCTTGTACTTGGAGCAGCATCAGCAAACCCCATGAGTTGATTCATCCTTTTATTTTCTGGACATGTAGCTCCAATGTGCATCAGAATCATGGAAAGTGCAATAGACTGTAGCCTTCGCAGCATCATTTGATTGTCTTGGTTCTCCTTGCAGAAACCTTGGCTTGTAATTGTTGAATGGCTGGAAGTTATTCCTCTTCGGCTGGTATGGTTTTTGAGGTTGATATGGTAGTGGTGTAGGCAGTGCTTGTTGCCCTTGAGCGGGTGACTTCCTTTTGAGGATAGTCACCTCATTGGCTACTTTCTATAGCATTGGATCAGCAAACGCTTGAACAAGTGGTCTGATTGAATCATTCTTCATCTTTCATGTTGTGATCATGTTATCTTCAAGCTTGATGGCCTCTTCTTGTGTAAGTTGTAGATCTACTCCTTGGCCCACCTTCAAGAAAAAGGCTATTTCTGACAATAGTGCATTGATGAAGCTACTCATCAAAATCTCATTGGATGGATTGAGAGTATGGGAAAGATGTGTAACAAGGCAGTTAAACCTTGCTACAAACTCCCTCATCAGTTCATGTGCCTCCATCTTCGAGTTTGAGAGTTGTGCAAATAATTAATGGCTATCTTTGGAGGGCTTGAATCGCGCCAAGAATCTTTCACTCATGTCTTCCCAACTTGTAATAATGCCTAGCTCAAGATGATTGAACCAGTCTACAACGTTATTCTCCAAAGTCTCAACAAAGAGACGAACGGTGATGCCTTCATGTGAAATATGCAAAATGGAACAAGTCGTTGTGAATGTTGAGATGTGTTCATCAGGGTGTCAAGACCCATCACCGTGGAATCGAGGAAAATTCTTTTGCGATCCCTTGGGTAGTTCATGGTGTCCTGCTAAGGCCAACAGTCTGATGTTGTCATCCCAAGGTAATGGGGTTGGACATCTTACATTTCTTGCGTTTCAACCATTTCCATTGTTGTTGTTGTTATCACCCATTGCTTCAACTGAGACTGGAGATTTTGTTGGTTCTTCTAGGAAATGATCAAGAACCTCTTCAAAGATTGACTCTTCTTGAAAAAGAGGATTATTTCTCCTTCTCATGTATACTAGGTGAGCCAGGATTCTTTATTCCCACGCAAGTGATGGAAAAAATGGTCTACCAACTTCAAGATACGCTCTTTCTTCTTCTTTGTCCAGAGTAGTAGTTGTGTTCCTCGACTAAGTAGCTAATGTATGATTTTCAAAGATAAAACTACACAAGATACTGATGATATCTGATTGCTCTACTTCAATGAACACAAAATTTGGCTATATGATGGATGGAGTGAGTTTTGGTTGATGAACTGTAGTAGGACACCAAATGGTCATTCCCTTGACATAAGCATTAAGCTTTCTTGAAGTTTTCTTTCCTCGTGCCCCACGATGGGTGCTAGAAAACTGTTGGTGTTAAAATCCGCACCTCTAGAGTGTGTATTGGAAATGGACAACTATGCACAATGTGTAATGTCCGCTCTTCAAATTAGGAGGGGAAGCTCCCTCTTATGTTGATATGCGTGAAAAAGTAAATGATCTAAATCCTATCTTTTTGACTTAGCTAGAAGAGGCACAAGGTTAAGAAAACCTAATATGTTGCAACTAAGGATTTCCTCTAGTTTTTCATATCTCTAACTACAACTAGGCTAATGCTAAACCATCCTATTTCCTCAAGAAACAGAGCATGAAGACTTAGGAGCAAGGAATTGGTTATATGATAATCTTTAGGTTAGGATTTCCAAGGAGATGACAACACCTATCTAAGGCGTAGGCTGAAAAAAAGATTATTTGCAACAACATAAAATGACAATCTTCACTTCTAAATTCCCAAGGAGGTGACAACACCTATCCAAAGTGTAGATATGAAACACATATTATTAATCACAACAACACATGATAAGCTTTACTCATAAATTCCCAAGGAGATGATGACACTTATCTGAGGTGTAGATATGAAATAGAGCTTATTAAACACAACATCAAATAATAACTAGGACAATAAAGTGTATATCGAGACACACATAACAATAAACGATCAAACCAACAATTATATTTAATATAAGGTGAACAAGTACCATAATAATAACATTCAAGTAAGGTGGCTCAGCTATTTATTATCACAATAAAATTTCTTGAACAAATACAAAATAGCAATACTATCACGTGCAAAAGTTAATTACAAATGAGAAAGAGTGTTTTTATTTATAGAACTTCAAGGTGTAGGGAACCTTAAAATCACTTTGAGTTAACATGAGTATTGCAAGCATGCAAGAGTTTATTGCTAAACCTAAATAAATGAAACTATACAGTTAACTGGAAAATTACCATCACTTAATTGAAACAAGACTAAACTAAATGGACATGTGCAACATGCATGTCCTTATTGAAATGAAAATTAAATGATAACTAACATCAATTAACTGATCCTAACTAAAATTCCAACCTCCTCCAAATATATCTATGAGGATGAGATAAACATGCTTAAAATGAGTAATTAGAACTCAAGAGTAACGTCGAGTTAATTGTTGCTTCTGACTCTATCCTTAGGAATAACTGTAGGATCTTACTGACTGACTACTCCAAGCCATCACGGGCTATCACCTTGTCTAGGAACTGGTCGACTATCTCATCTTCTGGCACTTTGACGCTATCCATGATAATAGACTGCCCGCTTAACTCCCTCTCACCATCTCTGATCATCCTCTAACATTCTCTAACCTCTTCAGTTGCCTTGTTGAAACTATTTTTCATCACTGAGAAGTGATCCAACTTGGACGCCACATGATCTCCATCAAGGCTATCACAAACCAACTTTTGAAACTCGGTTTGTACTACATCAAGTTCAGCATATGTACCATCCTCACAAAGATAATGGCACAAAATTTGAGTGACAAACCTGTTGATGAGTTTGAGAGCTCCAGCAACATTCTCTTTGAGTGCATCCATCTTTGTAGAGATTCTCTCATGCATTTCCACTTTGAAGAGATGTTGTTCTCTCCAAGCGAAAACCTTCATTTTATCCTCCTCTACTACAATGGTGTCATATGCAACTACTAACTGAGATATGAGAATCAATTCATTCAACTTGCCTTCTTCTATGGACAATTCAAGCTAATGAATTCCCTGACGAAGCTCATGTGCCTTATGCCTCAACTAATATAACTCGGTGAGAAGATATCGGCCTGCAACAAATAAATCTTTAATTCAGTTGTCCAAGAGATCTCCATGATTGACTAATTGATCCAACTTTTCTTGTTCTGCAGGTGTCCTTGGAAGCTATGGATGAATAGGTTCTCTGCTCGCATTTCCATGAACGAGATCTGAGATGTATTGCTAGAGTTGCTTGATTTCAACCTTGAGAGTTGCCTTATCTTCTCCATACTTCATGACACACTCTTCAAGATTACTTGTGACAACCTTAAAGAGGCTCACATCCATTTCCTGAGTGATCCTACTGAGATTAGCTTTGACGAAGGTAAAATCACCAACCTCAATCTCATCCAAGCTCTTTCCCTCTGGTGGTGTAGCAACTTCAATGACAATCTTAGCTTCTAGAGTCTTCTCTATGTGCACCTACTTCTTAAATTTCTTGTTTGACCTATCTTGATAAGGATCTCCAAAATCAAATAAATCAAGTTGATATGAAGGCTTTCGCCTACATCTTCCCAAAGACCTCTTGAGACAACATAAATCTGAGAGCCAACATCATCCTTCAAACTCCTCATTACACTAGCCAATTCTCTACTCATTGCATAAGAGACCAAACTAGATGGCTCATGTGTCTTTTGTTTCTTAGGAAGTGGCTATTCAAGAGGTGATTCTTGAGGAACATTACATATTGAAATAGTGTCAGGAGATGGCTCTAAAATTACAATACCACTTGGCATTTTGGGAGATAATTTGGTGGGCCTCTCCTCCTCAGCTGCGGACTTAGCATAAAATTCATCAAACTTATCAATTATTGAATTTATCCTCTTAAGAGAATCTGCTTCTTCTAACAAATACGCCAATAAGTCACTATTCTTCTTCTTCCTTTCTTCCTATAGCTTCATCATGATCTCCCATTTTCTTTTCCTCTAATATACTTCTTAGGGAGTGAAGTGGTTTCTAATCACATCCTCTTCATATTCCACTTGATGAGTGATTGTGGCCTTTGTGAGGAGGTTTTGTCTTATAAAATTCATATGGCCCTCAAGGTCAAAAACCCTTTCACTTTCAGGCCTCAGAGAATATATTTTCTTAAGGTAATGTTGTAATTCTTCAAGAGTGTCATATCCAACAAATAAATCTTCACATGTTGTCTATTTAGGTAGAAATGTACCCTTCTTTTGTTTGTGCATGACATCCTTTTCCATCCACAACATTTGCTACATAAATTCTAAAAAGGCTAGCCGAAGAGGAACAAATTTTGGCAATATATGTGGGGTGTGTGGGCACCCATAAATTCTGATTATTGTGACATATTACAAAAAAACCAATCACAAGTTATGAGTATGACCTTTTTTTGGTTTCAAAGCCAAGGCCCTTAATAGTTGTAGTATAGGTGTGTGTAATCTTGGAGATGAGTGGCCAAGAACTCTCATAACTCTATACACAAAGTCATCATGGAACACTACATAATCAAAGCTTTTGCATCTTCTATCCCATTTATAACACCATCATTTCAAAAGAAATGAGTTCCCTTGTCGATCAATCCTACCCAAGCACATCCTTTTTTTCCATCTATCTTTGTTCTGGTTCAATATCAAGTGACACATTAAAGAATAGTGCCTAAATGTTATAGGGGGCCTATTCTCTCTGACTTGTGGGAAGCCTTCAAGCAATGCCTTCTCAAGATATGAGGCAAAGTCATATTCAATGTTTGTCTCAAGGTTCTGAATTCTCATAGCCATCATCATCAAACTAACTAACATTTTTTCTTATGCATCTATCCCAAGTACTTGACAAAAAGAAAAGTAGATTTTCTTGAAATAAGTTTGAAAATCTTGTACATCAAACGGTTCGGTGACAAAGGGGGAGATAGGTATCACCTTGTTGTTAACACCCCTTTTCATGTATATGGGGATTTCATCACTTTTGTGTGTTCTCCTTAACCTAGTGTATTCTTCCTCACTCTTTTGCAAGTCAACCTTAGTGAGGGCCTGTTTGTTTAGATTGAAGCATTCAATGATTGTAGCTTTTGTTAATATTACCAACGATGA
The DNA here is from genome assembly GCA_007258455.2 of Sequoia sempervirens. NCBI lineage: Eukaryota > Viridiplantae > Streptophyta > Pinopsida > Cupressales > Cupressaceae > Sequoia > Sequoia sempervirens. The sequence goes on along the minus strand of VDFB02140828.1, from coordinate 20,518 downwards.
CCCATCAATTATCCTCTTGGACCTGGTAGCAAGGTGGTAATTTTGGGCTAGAACTCTAATGAATTCCACATCTATGAAGGCATTCAGGATAATTAGCTTAGCTAAGTCTAATGTCCTTGGAATTCTCCCTTCCCTCTTTTCATAGAAATACCAAAACAATTCCCACCCTGAAATAGGAATAAGGGGAACCCTACAACCATGAGTTGTATCCTTGAAAACCTTCTTGTATCCTTTGTCAGTTGATTTAGGCAAGATATCTAAGATAGATTGTTTTAATGATCTCTTTTTACCCTTAGGCTCTTCCTTCTTAGTATTGGGTTCTTTCTTTTTACGCGGCATGATATCTAATGTCAACCTCTACTCGATCTTTCGAAGTGTTTAAATGCAGTATTTCAAACAATCATATGCTTGTAAAGCTTCTTCAGTAAGTTTAGTGTACTTATCCAGTATGTGATAGTTGGAGAACTTCACCCTCTTGAACTCCTAGCTTCCTGTACGACAATCCTTGCAAATGAATGCCAAAACAATGTCAAGTTCTCAATTTTAATGGCTTATCAGTTCAGTCGTGTTGTCATTAATATCAACCTTACACCAAATATTCGGTGATCATCTCATATTTCGAGTTTGAATGTGCACCATTAATTTAATTAAGATTTGAAGGTTGTTAAGAGTTATGCATTTTATACCGCAACTAGTAATAATTCCCTGACAGTTTGTACCACAACACTGTTGTCTCTTTATTTAACTGGTGAAGGATAGCGGGGTGTATACTGCTATACCACAAGCTTCCTTATGCTTCATCGTGAGGCAATGGGACTCTTATCGCTATACCACATTTCTTAGTAGTCCTCTTCACGGTACTGCAATTCTTACTGCACTACCACTCTTTATTATCTCCTTCCTTGCAGGGTGGCAGGTTGTTCCCCATTATACCACACTGTTCACTTTTCCTTGTTGTGGTACTATAGTTATAATGTAATTAAGCTCTTTTATACCACCCAACCACACCTTTATTATAATAGCCTCGTGGTATTGCGATGAATACTTTTATGTTGCATGTTATATACCATCAGCTTGCTAAGGGTTCAAATTGTTGCTGTGAGATTACAGTAAAGGACTTTTATGGATGTAAAATAGCTAGACATGTTTTTTCTTAAGTATATATGATGAATTTTTGGCTTTGTATAGGTCTTTCAGTGTCAATCAGACCTAAAAAATTTATATGTTTGCTTATAGTGGGGAGGCTCGGTCAAAAATAAAAAGGAATATAAGGGTCAAGGCTCAGGTCATGGAGCTCAAGGTTAATTGTGATGATGGAACTAGGAAATTTTTTAAGGTTCTAACACACCTCATGATGAACTAGAGTATGTTTTTCCTTCATCTTGCTTGTGTTATGTTTTTATGAGTTCTTTTTCTTGTGAATATATCCCTAAGGAAAATTTGTCTAATACTTGTAATTGTAAACATCTTCTTGGTTTTTTACTACAAATTATTTTTAATCTATAAACTGAATTCTATTTTAAGTTTCATTTGTGGTTATCAACGGATTGGAAAGTCAACAATTATCAACTGATGAACTCAATAAAGTTTTACTGATTCAAGTTGTTGATTTATACATTATTGTTTATTTGGACTTCAAGAAATGAGGAAAAGGACTGTAAGGCACAAATTATATGATAGTGATCATAATGTTTAAATTTTAGTGACAAATTATGAGTGCTTTCATAGAGAAAAAGATGCCAAGAATAATGAATACTTATCGTGTCTTGGTTTGACAAACAGGCAAGTTGTAAATCCACTAGGTAGTATATTATTTGTTTAATAGTGTTTAATAAAATTTTATAGGCAAGAGCTTTATGTATATAAGACATAATATGATTTTTTTTGTTTTATAGGAAAGAAAAAGAGTACAAAGAAAATGCAGAGAAAGAATAAAAGGAAAGAAAAGATACAGTGTCGTCATCTTGTAGAAGCCAACACAATTATGATTCAACAAATGTAGTTGGTGAAAACAATGGTTGTGATGATGTGCAACCTGATATAGCACATGGTGATGTGCAACATCGTGATGATCTCTTAGCACAAAATCTAAGAGAGATTATTGAAAAACATCAGAGCAAAGGAATAGTAGGTCTACAGATGATTTATTCAATATTAAAGGATGTGTTCGAAGTGAAATTTGCGAAGATCGGTATTGATCTACCTAATCATGCCACACCTGATGTGGCCAAGGAGCATGAAGTTCTAGTTAATGAAATTCATGAAGAGAGACCACTTGCAACTGGTGCACCTCAGAGTCTAGTTGTTGCATCTAGAACTTTTGATGGAACTAGTGGATCATCCAAAAATACTAGTAGTGGTTTAATAGAAGATGTGTCTCCTTTTTTCAAAAGACAAAGATTGAGTCACAATTTGTATAGATCTACAGAGAGGAATGCAAAAGAAATAAAATTAGAAGGAAAGAAGGCATTCTTGGTTGAGGTATCGAGAAATGGTGATCCCATTGGGCCAAATGCTGCAAAGTGGGCCTTCGAGTTGGGTGTAAGATGTAGAACCCATTTGGATATTTACAAATCAAGTTTTACAGAGCAAGATCCACAAAATGTGGAAAATTTTATACGAAAAATGGAAAATGCTTTTGAGACTATTGGTGGACAAATCTCTAGAAAATATTGCAAGCAAAAGATGATAATTTTGATGAACAATTTTAGATATAGTTGCAGAAAAACAATCATGGAGGGAAAAGAGAGGTTAGACTCCACTCTATCTCCCAAAAAGTGGGAGGAATTGAAAGAAACTATGTATTATGAAGAATATTTGGCAAAGAGTAACAGAGGCAAGAGAGCAAGAGATAATATGAGGAGTAGATATACATTTGGCCGAGGCGAGTTGCAGGCCAAAATGGACAAATTTGTAGTAAGTGTATGGATTTTTGGTTTAATTTACATTGTGTTATTTATTTCAATTTTTTATTGAGTGGACTATATGTTGAAATTGACATTGTATTTTAGGTGGAAAACAATAATAGAGAAGTATGTGCAGAAGATATTGTCAATTATATGGTAGCACTAGATCCTACTAAATATAAGAGTAGGATGAAGTGGAAATCTAGTTTGTCAACAAAGATTTCACAACCATCTATTCAATGCCTAGTAGGAGCCTCTCAAGATCATGTAAACCCAAATGAAGAGTACCAACATGTAATGAGTTGCATATTTTGTCTCACTCAGCAAGTTTCACGTTGGTTTCATGCGTTAACCCTATAGTTTATGCATGGAATGAGCATAAATCCATGGATTCAGATGAGGTGAGACGCTCTATTGATCTATTTCTTCTTGTTTGGAAATTTTGTATACAAATGCATCTTAATATGTAGATTATTGAAATCTGAGTGTAGGAGAATCCAACCTAGTTTCTTTATTGTTGGAGTGATCCAAAAAATGTTATTTTGGACAATAGCTTGCATTCTTTACTTGACTATTGAATGCTTTGTATATTTTTTTGCACAATGGTTAAACCACATGTAGAGCAATTTTATTAAAGCAATAGGAAAACAAAAACGCCTTCATAATGTCAATAGAGCTACTGATATTGATAGTGATCATGATGAATTGGACAAGAATGTGTAGCACAGTCATCATAGTTGTGTTGAAGTTGAGGTAATATAATAGTTGTTAGTTATTTGTCCCGATGTTTCGTCATTCTTCATGCTTAAAATGTTCTTTTAGACAAAAATTATAGCTTTTGCATTCTTTAAGTTGTAAGTTAATCTGTCCTAGAATTTTTTGTTATTCTTCATGCTTAAAATGTTCTTTTGGAAAAAAAATTATAGCTTTTGCATTCTTTACTTAAATTATATTAATTTTTGCATGATGATTAAACCACATGCAAAGTAATTATATGAAAGCAGAACAAAAAGAAAAAGGCCCTGTCAAACTCTCTGCAAAGTACAACTTCATGTCTGCAAGGACGTTGATAGTGATTATGATGATGAACTCGATGAGCATGCACATGATATTCATAGTAGTAGTTGTGCTGAACTCAAGGTGAGTGCTATGAAACCACATGCAAGTAAGTACTATTCAAGTAAGTGATGGTTGTTTCATTATGTAAATAAGGGTAATCATTACCTATTTGATAGAAGTTGGTTAGAATAGTAGTGAAGTGTAATTAGCTAGTATACATAGATTATGGAAATAAGGGAGAACATATAACTTACATATGGAAGCTTAGAGCTTAGTTGTAATAGAGTGCATACATAGATTTTGACAATGCATTAGTGCATTGTGTTCGGGGATGTCATGGTCCTCAGTTGGGGGAACTTCATTGACAATCCATGTCTCTTTTTGGAGTACTCGTACAGTATAGCACAATTATATTATTTCCCTCGATTTGTTTGTACCTCGTAATGGGTTATTTTTTTTATAGTAAAAAGTTGCTTCTTTGTTATTCAATAGAATTAAAAAAAGCACATACAAAAATTGATTTGTTCCAAGACATAAGACATTACATACAACTATCAAAAATAATATAATGTGTGTTTTATATCTCAATATAATGTGTATTTTTTTTGTTTTTGTAGACATTTATTGATAAAATCCAAGAAGGGGATAAAGTTGAGGTGCTATTGTGAGCATTGGGCGGATTCACTCATTATCTATTGTACATGGAGTCAAATTGAAAGGAACAGGAGATGCAAATGTAAATATTTTAAAGGTCACAAGTAACATATCCCTTGCTTATGAAGACAAAATAGATGGAGTTGTCCATCTGGAAGAGAAAGAAGGGACCTTCGCACAGTGGCCACTAAAATATTTGAAAAAAATGGCATAGTTGATGTTTATCATGTACTAGCTATTAGACAACTTTGTTCACTGCTTTATGCAATAGTTTGATGTTCAAGGATCTTAGTGTTTTTTGTCTATTTTCGAGTTGTATAAGCAAAAAAAGGCATTTTTACTCAGTTTTCTCAGTCACAACACTGAAAAACACACTTTCTAACACATTTTTCAAATCAAAGACACATATTTTTGTCTTGTATCTACTGTAAGAACACCTTTTCTCAATAAAATTTTAGTATTTTTTCTTCTTAATAGCTATTTCATTATGTGCAAATGAATGATTGCTTATGTTTTTTTGTGTTTTATGTTTAAACCTCAAAAGCATTGTCTCATTTCCAACACTTTTAGGCAGAAATCAGTGAACAAAAACAATTAAATAAACTACCAATTGACTAAATATACTACCAATTGACATAAATTAGTGAATAAATATGACTAAATATAATGATTATGCAAATAACAAACAATGTACAATTAATATACTACCAATTGACACAAATCAATGAACAAAAACAATTAAATAAACTACCAAATTGATCAAAATGATGATTAAAATTAATGACTAAATACACTACCAATGGACTGAAATCAGTGAATAAAAATGACTAAATAAGTGTCCAGCTAACAACAATCAATGACTAAATATATCAGTGAATAAAAAATGACTAAACAAGTGACCAGATTACAACAATTGATGACTAAATCAACGACTAAATATATCAGTGCATAAAAAATGACTAAATAAGTGACCAGATTACAACAATCAATGACTAAATATACTACCAAATTGATCAATCAAAACAACCAATAAATGATTAAAAATGGTTTATTCATCAATTCATTTGTGTTATAAATGACTGGCAATAAAATAATAATGGTCACGTGATCATGTTTGATCATTTATATGAAGTTTTTAGTATAATCATATATTGATGTTTATGTATGTACTAGTGTCTTTCATGCAACAGGATGCTTTAGCTAATAGAGCTAAAGCCCCCACTCCCCTATATCTCATACTTGGAGCACAACACATTTATTGGTTTTATTTCACATGTCACAACACAATACAACTTATGAAGTCCACCACATTATAACACAAAATCAGTACACCCATATACACTTCATTTTCTTTAACAATGTTGACTTTGCTTCTCAATTTTGTTAATGTCCACTCACTTTGCATAAGTAAAAGAAGTTGTTGGTTAATACACAACGGTAGCCTAGGTATTACCTCATTTTCTCAAAATTAGCAATACACGATACATCACACTTTTTATCTTACTAATTGGTGCTCAACATTACATATATGGTCAAATTCAATTCTCTATGCTTAGCCATAGCTTCCTTCCTCTTTTATTTAACTAGGCTTTTTATGTTCACCAATGTATCTATATTAGATAATTTCACTATAAGTTTTCACAATATGCTAAGAAATTTTTTCTACTTATCAACGAAGATTATAAACCCTTTCTTTTTGGAACAATACAATAAAGGAAAAGAAAGCACACTCAATATAGGAGGTACATGAGAAATCATGCAATAATAACTCTCACAACTCATTAATGTTTATGTATATTTACAAATCTTGCACTTGGTTAACTAGGGTTGAATCATCTAGTCATATGTTCTAATCATCAAATTTGAAAGTGGTTTATAGGTCACACCACACTTTTTGTTTGACTGAGTTCCATTAGTTTGTTTAGTATCTACTATTACTCATCAATAGTATGTATGTAGAGCCTCAATAATTCACACATTCCAACCATGCTTCCTATCCTTTTCTATCATGACTAAGGTTTGACTATGGCTTCCACACATTCTATCTACCTTTTCAAGAAATTCTAACTTGTAGGTCACACTTCATGAGATTACTTCCTCAATTTTAAATCATGCATCCATTCCTAATTGTTTAATAATAATAAATTCAAGCATAAATTTTCAAGAGGAAAAATTTATAGGATAACTTACTTGATAACTTCTCTTACAATCGACTAATTCATAATGTTTTTATAAGAGTGCTTAATCTATGTAAGGAATCACCTTGCGTGTGATTAATACAACCCTAATTTTTTATGTGATTTTCCTAAATAAATGGTTAGATATATTGTGGATGATAAATTAAGGAAATTTTGTGACAATAATATTGTATTTCATTATTACTTTATGTATTGTTGTCATTACCATGAAGGTGTTATGCACTCGTAAATTATGGAGTATGAATTGAAATTATAAATAGGTTTTTGTTAGGTTAAATTTTAGGATATTCAATTAGATAGATTGAAGGTCATAAATAAAGTTACTGTGTGTGTGTGTGACAATGGAAATATTATTGATGGTATTGGTAAACATGTTGGAAGTTAAATATCCCTCTTTCTTTGAAACTCCACGAGGAGAATGCATTTAAATTAGGATGGAAATTGAACAAGCTTTATGTATGGCCTCTAATAGGGGGCGATAACCCTTGTATTTCATTATGATTTATTGCCATTATTCTATTTAATGAAGAGGTGTGCACATATAAATTATTGGATGTGACTTAAAATTATAAGATGGATTGGTGTGCTATATTATATTTTGATGAGTAATTATCTATGTAAATGGTTCACAATTAAAGTTATGAGGATTCGATTAACAACTAATGTGATTTATTATTGTGGTCTAATTGTACTTAGGGTTGTGTTGTGTTGTGTAGGAAATTAAGTGCACCAATGGGAGAAAGGAGGAACATCCAATACCAAATCGGATTCCTTTTTAAGAAGTTATAATTTTAACCCTTGTAGACTCAAGAAGTAATAAGGTATAAATTGTTGGTTAAATGGGGTTTTGGGGTGTAATGATATGGGTCAAGCTCAATATGATTTACAAGGTGTTTATTGTTAATCCATGTGATTTTATGAGTGTGTAAGTGTGGGTTAGGGTTTGGAAAACCTTAGTTAAGTTTAAAATTCGGATGGATCATTAAATGGGTCTTTATAGGGTAAGGTTTGGTCAATTTTCTTGTTTTAAATACAAAAATAAACCCCTAGGGTCTATTATTGAGGTGGGGGACAATTGGATACACAATAAAATCCCTATGACTTGATTTACCACTCCAAAAGTCCTCATTAATACGAGTGAAAAATTTGGAGGTTGATGGGGATAGATGGAATGAGGGTACCAACCCCACCCCCATACCTCATTTATGAGGGAAGACTTGGGAGGGGATGAGGTGTCCTTATATTTTCCCCCTCTTTATTGAGGAAAATACCCTTATGGAGAATGGACAAGAAGGTTACAAGTGTCACCTCCCCATCCAAGTATTTTAATTTGAAGCTTCTTTATATCCTGGTTGTGAAGGAAGGATGTTTTGTTACCCACTTCTTTTAGAGAATGCTTGTTGACTAATGGGAGGAGGATCTAAAGAGTTGGGAAAAGGAAATGAGCCTTTTCTTATGGAAATGGAGGCCAAAATGCATGAGTTTAGAAAGATAAGTTTTCTTATTCCCTCTAATTTTTATATGTGTTGTAAAATAGGGATTTGTTTGGTAAGTTTGTGGTTGATTAAGTCAAGTGAAAAATCTAAAATATGGAGTTGTGTGAGTGGTGTCCTTAATCTATGTGAAAATTTTAGTTTTTATGGATAATTTTGATGTTATATTATTCTTAAACTCTTTGAGGTGTATGTGAAGACCCCATTATCATGGGTCTATATGAATTTCCTTGCTCGGGGAATTGGCTAGAGCCCGTGAGGCTTCATGATGCCAATATGATTGGGTGAAGAGCAAGTCTCATTCATTGCATGTATTTGTTTCATTTTTATGTATCATTTGTAATATGAAAAGTTCAAAAAAGGAAATATTTATCTTGTTTTCATGAAGGAAAAGAGGTACTCTATGAAGTTTGTGCTCAAAGAAATGTATGGGGTAAAGAAATATTTTATGTTAGAAATTGGAAGAAATATTGTATTAGTATAATTATGTTTTCTCTTGAATTTTAATAAGGAAGTATGTTACTTAAGTTGCATATTATGTAAAAAATGCATTTGTTATTATTACTTTGGCTTTGGTTATCACCATTAAACCATCACCACTATTTAAATTTTTTTCATAGTATGGGGCTTTGTTGGTGTCTCCTTAGGTTTCATGAACTTCGGCGGATGCCACCAAGGTTATTATAACTCCTTCCTATGTCTATATTTTTTCGAAATTATTTAGCCTTATCTTTGCATTCTCCTTTATTGTCGATCTTTTGTGAAGTTATCTTAACTCTCTTAAACACCGAAAGCTTGGTGAGGATGTCTAAGTCTGAATGTTTAAAAAGTTGTTGGACCATACCAAAGGTCATCTTACTTTTCAAAAGTATACTAATGAAGGAAAGATACGAATAAAAAATAAGTTTCTATGTGTCGTCAGTATTCTTGATAGGTTTGGAAACCATTGTCAGTCCCTGAAAGGGTTTCATAAACCTCTTCTTTTGCTGATTATATGAAAAGGAATGTGAAGGTGGTAAAGTACAAGGTTTTGTAAGTGTGGTGGATTTCATAGGTTTTTTAGAACTTTCCTTAACAAGTGAATGAAACCATTAAAATGCAAATGTGCAGGAAAATAACATAAGCAAAAACCACTATCAAATGTAGTGATAAATTAAAGGGAAGAATGCTCTAATAAAAGAACATAACACGAGAATACGAAAAGATATATATATATGTTTTTAGTGTTAGAAAATTGGAATTTTCACCTCAAAACAAAAAGCTATCAGTGCATTTCTTCTAGTTATAGAGGACAAACATGAGGAATTATATTCCCTCCACCACCTCCTCAAGGTGTTCAATCTGAGCTGGTGAAAATAGGTTCTCATGAGACTAGATAAAGTGGGCAAACAACACCATATCATTTCACACCAGCCCTACATAGAGAAGAGTCATCACCTCCCTTGTAGCCTCATGTTGGTTTGCAGTAGTAATGCATATGGCACCACCCACAAGGCCATTTCTAGGAAATTGGCTCAGTCTTCCGATAGCCACCCTTACTTTGTTTTGGTACTCAAATCAAACCAGGCATTATGTTGCCTTGACTCCCAAATCACGCCTTCCAAAGGTGCAGATCACATTATATATGAAGCGTTCTAGGAGATTTTCATTATGAACATGAACGTGGTTCAGGAATCCTTTCCCTAAAATTTGTCATAGCACTTCATCTTCTATCTCACTCTAAATTGTGAAGACCTCCCTCAGTTGGTCCATCAATAACCTAAAGAAGGGACTGCATTCAACTTCCTCAATCACAATGAAATCATTCCTTAAGGAACCATCATTCTCAACACTCACCATTTTTCATAAATGCAACTTGAAATGTGAAAATGAGGATCTTTCTCACTAGATTTATAGAAAATAGGAAGCAAATCCAAGCTAGATTTTCTTGGGACTTAGCGAACGAAGGGGTAGTGATGTGGCTTGGGAACTAAATGCTGATGTGACAAAAATTTATGACAAGCTTTAGTTTTGCTATGAAAATTTCAAGTTGCATCTTCATCTGAATGCTTGCACATATGGAATTATGAAGACATGCATTTTCCATTTAATTCAGGCCCTAAAACTTGCACCATTTGCAAGTACAAATAGCCACGTGGTAGATATTTGAATAGGAAATGCTTCAGCTAATTGTCAAATCCAATTGAAGGGACATCATAATGATTTTTTTCCTAATATTTAATTCTTTTAGTTTATTAGCTTCTTTAAGTGGAATGTTAGCTAGCAAGAAACCATCAATCAATCCAATGGCCATTATTGTAACCACCAAATTCAAGATTCAGGTGGGGATATAAAATTTGATAAAAATGACTCCAAGAGGGTCTGAATTTTCTTTGGTAACAATGTGATGTAATGAAGGAAAGAAGGAATATTTCTTAGAATAAAAATTATGATTTTAGATTACTTTTAATCTATGAGTTATGAGATTTGAGTATAGTTTCATCATATCGGTCTATTGGATGAATTGATTACGTAGATTTATTCTCTGTGTGGAAAAATCTCTTGATGCTATATTCTTTATTTATGATCATATTCGTTCTTTGATATTAAGTTTATCATCCATTATCATCTAAGTCTTTGATATTTGGCATTAATTGTTTCTTTGAATATGTCACACTAATCTCGTGTTTACAGATAAGTGTTTTCTTTCCTTTCCTACTTTCTGGTTAAAAGCATACCCCGAAACCCAATTATATCATATGAGGGAGTTGTACCTCTAAAATCCAAAGGAAAGTCACAAATGCAATTGTGATCTTTCTAGAGTTGTTAAAAATATTGATCTTTTTATCTTGGGCTATAGAGTTATTATTTGAATATTGCAATAAAGGCCAATCATTCACTAACAATTTTTTGGTGACTCTTCTAGGGAACCATTGAGTAATTTTTTTGAAGATCGCCTTTTTGGGTCATGCAGCAAAATTGTACTCCCACATGAATTTTTTTTCCCTATGCTACAACCTAGTTTGGATTGGATGCAAGTGGAACAAGAAGATACCATTTCCCAATTGAATACTTTCACTTGGAGGTATAAGAGGAACATTGCAGATTACATGCAAGAAAACTTTATTTTGGAAGAATAAGAACGAGCCCAATGACCACCAAGAAGAGTAGTTGAACGACCTCCCAAATTAGAATTTTTTTTATTACAACAACCCACCTCCTCATCCAAATCAATGTCCTAATCAACATCCAAACCCTCCTCCAACCCAACCTCCACCCAAGAATTTACCTAGGATGTGATTTATCTTTTAATCGTTAAAAGGAGTTGTCGTCTCTAAATGTTATGGATTCTATAATTTCAAATCCCTGGTATAATTGTGTTAGACCATTATCCCTATCTAAATATAATGATTTACCACATGGCTCAAGGAAAAAAATTTCAAAATTTTCTGGTAAGAACCTACAAGGTCTTGAAGAACACATTTTGGCTATGATTGTTGTGAGTGGAATTTTGGGAATATAAGAAGAGGGTGTCTTTGTGAGACTATTTGTCAATAACATGATTGAAAGTGCAACATAATGGTTTAGGGTCCTTGAGAGGGGGTGTATAATCAATTGGGATGTTTTGAAAAAGAAATTTCTTGACCATTTCAAAGATGTTAACATTGTTGACTTTCTTCGATGTTTCTTCCAGATTATAAAAGGAGAAAAAGGATCAATCCAGGATTGAACGTTGACTATTTCAATTAAGAAATCCAACGAATCCCTTTATCTGATCAACCAAGTAAGTTAATTCAATTTCACATATTCATGTTTGCTTTACATCCTAAAGTTCAACTTATTTTAAAGAGAGATAAAATTTGTGGAATTGAACAAGCTCAGTCAGAGGCGATAAAAATTGAAGATGATTTAATTATTTATGGATTTTTGAGATGAGATCATGTTGAAAAATATTTTGTCACCCAAGAAACATCCAAGCATAGGTTTTTGAATTCTCAATATGCATTAAACCAATCTTTCCTTAGTATTGAGAACATAAATCTAATAGTTTTTGGGCCTCCACACTGTAGGACTAGTAAAAACATGAGCAAGGAAGATGAAGGTCAAACCTGGGATGCTCAAGTGTAAAATTTGAGTTCCCTTAGAGTAGAAAAAGATCCTAGTTCATCAAGCGAAGAAGAGGATATCTCTCCTCGGATAAGACATGGATCCGTAATGCACTATGTTTTTCCTAGCACCCCTATTGTTGATATGGATGCTTGTGATTTTTATGAGAAATACCAATTATTAGATTATCTTTGTGATCTTGAATATGAGGTTTTTTATTTTTGAAAATATTAATGGTGGAGCCTCAGACGAAATGAATAGAGAAGATGATGATCCTCTTATTGAGGATACTATAAGATTTATAGTTATCAAACAATCCACTGGTTTACAAATTGATTTAGAAGAATGGGATGCTAATCTAGATCAAGAATGGATTTCCAAGGACAATCTACACGATGGAGAGGATAATAAGTTGAAATGGAGTGAAATTTCCAATCCCTAGTTTATTTTCGATGAATATTATGAAGTGAAGGATAATCCCTTGTTTGAAAATTTGAATTTTGATCTCTATGGTGGTAAGATAAGTGAGATTGTCTATTGTATGGGTGTTGATGGGATAAAATATTATGAATTAAAGAAGGATAGGGATATGTGCAAGTTGAATGATCAAGATAATTGTGTTGGGCTAATTCAAGAAATGGAAAGTGTTGTTATGGTTGCACCTGCTTCTCCATTACTATTTTCCATGTAAAGTACAATGTCAATTTCAACATATAGTTAGTTCAATAAAAAATCAAAATAAATAACACAATGTAGATTGAACCAAAAATCCATATGCTTACTGCAAATTTGTCCATTTTGGCCTGCAATCCACCTCGACCAAATGTATATCCAACCCTCACATTATCTCTTTCTCTCTTACCTCTGTTACTCTTTACCAAATATTCTTCAAAATGCATAGTTTCTTTCAATGCCTCCCATTTTTTGGGAGATAGAGTGGAGTCTAACCTCTCTTTTCCCTCCACAATTATTTTTCTAATATTGTATCTAAAAATTTTCATCAAAATTCTCATCTTTTGCTTGTAATATTTTTTAGAAATTTGTCCACTAGTAGTCTCAAATGCATTTTCCATTTTTGTATAACATTTTCCATAGTTCACGGATCTTGCTCTGCAAAATTTGATTTGAAAATATCCAAATGGGCCCTACATCTTACACCCAACTTGAAGGCCCACTTTGCAGCATTTGGCCCAATGGGCTCACCATCTCTCAATACTTCAACCAAGAATGGCTTCTTCTAATTTTCTTTCTTTTACATTCAGGTCTCTATAGATCTATACAAATCTCGACTCAATCTTTGTCTTTTGACAAAAGGAGACACATCTTCTATTAAACCACTAGTAGTATTTCTAGATGATCCACCAGTTCCATCAAAAGTTCTAGATGCAACAGGTGCACTTTGAGGCACACCAGATGCAAGCAGTATCTCATCATGACTTTCATTGACTAGAACTTCATGCTCCTTGGCCACATCAGGTGTGGCATGACTAGGTAAATTAGTACCGGTCTCTGTAGATTTCACTTCAAACACATCCTTTAATGTTGAATAAATCATTTGTAGACCTGTTGTTCCTTTGCTCTAATGCTTTTCAATAATCACTTAGAATTTTTGCTAAGAGATCATCATGATGTTGCACATCACCATGTACTATATTAGGCTACACATCATCACAACTATTGTTTTCACCAACTGCATTTGTTGAATCACAAATACGTTGGCTTCTACGAGATGGCGACACTATATCTTTTCTTTCATTTTGTTTTCTCTCTGCATTTTCTTTGCACTATTTTTCTTGCCTATTGTGTGTATGAAATATTGGATCAATTTAAACAAAATCAAACACATATTAATAAGACATTAAATCAAGAAAGCTGAAAAATAAACAGAATGTGCAAACCGTGACAGCAGCTTCCCTGAAGTCATTTTATCTTCCTCTAACTTCAGTGTTTTGTTGCATCAAATTGCTCTCAGATCAGCAGACCAATGCTCAACAAAATGACAGCTAAAGAACAAGATTAAAAATGCAAACTATGCTAAATGCAAAAGCTATGCTAAGATGAGAAGATTGCTGTGATATTAAAACTGATATGAATGCATAAGCTGATTGCAAGTATGGCTATGCAAATACGTAGGTGTGCAAAAGTGAGTGCGTGCGTGTAAACGTGAATGATTATGCGTAGTGTAACCAAAAGCTTGGATTTGCACGGGCTTTTATAGAGTTTTCGGACGGATTTGATTGGCTGAATCGATCGACGGTCCGGATTAAGCTTGTTCGAATGGACGGCGGGAGATCTTCGAAAGTGGAGAGAAGAATGGAAGGTTTCCATTTTTCTTCAAATTTCGTCATTGAGTTTCGAAGGGAAACTTCGATTTCAAAAGATGAGATAGAATTTGGAAGGGCGAGTTAGCACGAGTTAGAAGTTAAATAAATTAAATTTATTTAATTTGGAAGTGGAGATGAAAATGGAAACCCACATAATTAAATAACTCATATTTAATTATGTTTAAAAATGAAAATAGGGTGAGGAAATATTAAATAAAATATTTAATATTTTAAATCGATTATGGGATGGAGAATATTCCATTATTTGAATATTCAAAAATATTCAAACTTTAGAACCAAATGATAATTAAATATAAATAAATTATAAAAATTTATTTAATTTAATCAAGCGAAAGGATAAAAGATGAGATGGAGAAGATATTCCATTATTTAAATATTCAAAATATTTAAACTTTAGAATACTATGATAATTAAATATAAATAAATTATAAAAATTTATTTAATTTAATCAAGCAAAGGTGGAAATGTTATAATTAAATTATTTATTTAATTTAAGATAGAAGAATTTAGAAGATGAACGATATAAATAAATAATTAAATTTATTTATATGTAGATGACTTTAGGGGAATTAATTAAATAAATCATATTTAATTAATTTAACAAGCTTAATCATGACCATTTTTAGACGTATACATTTTGCCCCTCTTTGAAGTGATGTGTAGAACGCATTGCTTCAAAGAAAATAAGATTTTTGTCCCACTGATATGCTTTTGATATTTCTGCTGATGATGCCCCCTCGGGAGGTAAATCACGGATGAGAGAGAGTGGTTTAGCTCATGACAGATGATGAAAAAGAAATGTCCATTTTGAAAATAAAGTCAAATTTACCCTTGTTTGACCTTTAAAAGGTAAAAAGGTTGAAAAAGACAAGTCATTTGCACTTTTGACTTTAGTGAAACTGTAGTTGTGAGAGTGACATCGCGACATGGAGATTCCCTATCATGCCACCGATTCAAGAGATCGCGCTGATATCAGAGGCCAGCTATGTATGGACCACTGGTGAGTCGATCTATCCTCTTGTGCTTTCAAATTTTTCGTTTGAATCAAATTTTCATGCTTTTCGCAAATTTTAAATTTTAAAATGACGTTTGCGCGCATATAGATTAGTTTCGACGTGCTTTCGAAAAAAACAGGCACGCTTAGGGTAGAAACAAATGTGCATAGAGCATAAATCAGGATAAAACCAGTTAGGCGCATCCCGTAGAAACTAGCGTGCATATAGGGTAGGATAGAAAATTTTAGGGGTAGAGTGCTTATAGGGAAAACAGGTGCGTATAGAGCAAAAACGTGCATTTAGTAAAAATATCAGCGCATACAGTGATTAAAGTGGCACATACAGGAAAACACGCATAGGGGGTTCGTTTAGGCTCATAGGGCAAAAAGAACGACGCATACGAGATTTAGCGCATCCCGTTAAAAGAACGACACATATGGTAAACTAGGCAGAATTGATGTTTTGATGATAGTAACGTGAAAATGATGATTTGTCTTGCTTCCTTGGTCAAGAGATAGGTAAATTGTTGTGTCATCATGCTGATATGGATAGAAAATGATAGAATAATCTGATGATTGATAACTTTGCTTCCTAGGATAGAAAACAAAGAGTAAATGATTGATATGATTTCTGATAAATTTGCTTTCTGCGATAGAAAACAAATAGTGATTGATTGTAGAACAGATTTGAGATGATATCGAGCTAGATAGATTTGATTTGATTTGATTTGATTGATAAGACTGATTGTGTGATATGGGTCGTTGATTTGATGTATTGATATGAGTCACTGATATGGGTCACTGATATAGATCACTTGATATAGGTCATTGATATAGGTAGGTCACTGATAGATATGAGTCTGATTGATGTTGTTTAAATGATTGATATGATTCTGATGAATTACCATTGTGATGAAAATAGGAGGTTTTCAAAAACTTCGAGATTAGAGAGTGACATTTAGCAGGATGGGATCGGATCCCTGAGTTGACACCTGCTGACAAAGCGTTGATTGATACTTGCGGTTTAGGATCCTTGTTGGCGATGCCACTGATTAGGGTCAATAGAGGATTGTTGACGACATTTTCCGAGCGATGGCATTCAGATCACAACACCTTTCACATGTCAACTAGTGAGGTGACAGTGACTCCTGAGGATGTGTATAGGATCTTAGGTATCCCCATGGTTGGAGCCCTTGTGTATTATGATCACAAGGAGCTGGGAGGACGGATGCTTTGAGGAGAGTGTACGGAGATGCACACATAGCTGGGTACTAGGTACCATGGGCAGACTTTCATGGATATCCTGCCTTGCCGACAGTTTTAGGTGCATTCATTGGAGGTTTCCTTTGTCCAGATCGCCAGGCAAAGGGATTATCAGTGGGATGAGGCAGGATTCTAGAGCAGATGTTGCTACAGCCGAGGAGATACGCATGGGGTAGCTGCATGCTAGCACATCTCTATCATGATTTGCACTAGGTGGTGTACAGAGGATCAGCGAGTTTGTCTTGTAGAGTGACACTGCTGCAGATCTAGGCATGGGAGCACTTTGCTGTGACGAGACCGGCGTGCCCCAGAGTTAGGCCACCAGGTAGGCCCTATATCTATATGTATGAGATGTTCCTTACCTAGCCCAAGCTGGGCAAGGTAGATTATTGGAGGTGATTGCTAGATGACATGGATACGGTGGTATGGCAACCTTATCTTGATTGTGAGCCATGGGCGATAGATGACATCGAGATGCCATATGTATGCATTCCACGGTTCCTGATAGGGAGGACTCCCTTCATTTTGGAGAGATTTTTGGCATTACGGGTGCAGAGGCAGTTTGGGTTTACACAAGGGATGTTGTAGGGGGTTGCACACTACGCCCAGAGCAGAGATGAGGCTGGATGGGGGCGGTGTATTTCTTATCAGTCTACATATATAGAGTTTATGGCATTAGCACTTGAGGTATTGGTGGACAGGCACGACATTGTGGATGCGGGCATGTCTGATGAGTACTCTGCATATTTTCACATGCATCCCTTTCCTCGGTTCACCAGTCCTGATGATCCAGCACCAATTTTGGTAGCACCATAGCCAAGGGCAGTGAGACAAGAGGATGTGGTCGGCGGTGAGCAGGGAGCAGTCAGAGGAGAGGAGGGAGAGAGCAGAGATGAGGGGAGCTCAGATGATGGCAATGATGGTGGGGAGGGGGGACATGTGTTGGGGAGGTCAGGGCTGGATATCCTGAGGGGTGTTCAGATTATGCGACGACCACGGATAGGGATCGAGAGATAAACAGTGATCTGGATGGCATCTTCATCACAACAGGTATAGATTGCTACACTTCAGGCCCAGGTGCAGACATTACAGGGTTAGCAGAGTCAGTTGCAGAGTCAGTTGGCACAGTCACAGAATTTCATTGTACAGCTTCAGGCGTAGCTGGCATAGGCACAGGCACCTGCCCCAAGTCCACAGTTAGCCTAGGTGACAGTAGAGAGAGATGCATTCAGGCGACAGGTAGTAGAGGCTGAGGACGTGGCTCAGAGGTTGATGGGCACCGTAGAGAGTGTGTCACTATAGGATGCCATTGTAGAGGGCATGGAGATGGCCAGGGAGGCTGAGTACTACTGAGTCAAATATGAGGAGCTGTGTCCTCCAGATCACAGAAATCCATACCTGCAGTTCCATAGCAGGACAGGAGCAGATCTAGGACACATACCTAGAGTAGGGGAGTGACGGGGCCTTAGCAGGACCCAGATGTAGGTACCAGTGGTAGACCCCCTCCTTCCGGACCAACACCATCAGGAGCATCGACCAGCTAGAGTTGTGATGTATATTATTTTAGGAGCATGTATATGTCATTTGTGATCATATCAAATGTATTTCTCTTTGGACATTTTAGTTTCATTGGACATTTGTATCATTTTTGATGAGTGATAATATGCAGCGGCGATGATTATTTTGATGATGAGTTGACATGCATTTATGATATGATGATGTGATATGCATTTATTTCAATATGTGATGGATTTTGTTATGCATTTAAATGATTTGATGACTAACATGATATGTAGGATGGTGTGATTATGATGTTTTATTATGATTATGATTTGATGATGTGCAGTAATGATGTCATGTAGATGGATTACTTATGATGTGTATTTATTATTTTTGGATTTTTTAGTGCAGATAAAAGATGAGACATGAATGTCGTGTTCATGATATGCATTATGATATGCTGTGATGTGAAATGATATGTATGATAAAATGATATGATATGATGTAAAATGATGTGAATGTTGCTATGAGATTGAGATGAATAAATAATGATGCATGATAAAATGATGTGTGATGAAATATAATGATTGGTAATTAGAATGAACGGATAAATGAGATGATAAATGAGATTATAATGAACTGAAGTGATATGAAATGATAAAATGATAAATGAAATGGTATGGAATGAAATGTTAAATGGATAGATGATAATGAGATGAAATTGTTAAATGATATGATATGCAATGTGATGAATGATAATAATAAATGGATGATAAATGTAATAAATGATAATGATAAATGGATAATAAATGTAATGAATGATAATGGTAAATGGATGATAAATGTAATGAATGATAATGATAAATGAATGATGTAAATGGTAATGATAATGAAAGTGAAATGAAATGAATGAAATGACTATAATGGAAATGCGATGATAAGATGGTAATAATGGTAATGAATGAAATGATGAAATGTCAATGAAACTAATAATGAATGAAATGATAACAAAACTAATATGAAATGATAATGGAAATGCAATGATGATGAAATGATATGAAACTAATATGAAATGATAAAATGATATGAAATGATAATGAAAATGCAATGATGACGAAATGATATGAAACTAATATGAAATGATAAAATGATATGAAATGATAATGAAAATGCAATGATGATGAAATGATATGAAACTAATATGAAATGATAAAATGATATGAAACTAATATGAGATGATAAAATGATATGAAATGATAATGAACATGCAATGATGACGAAATGATATGAAACTAATATGAAATGATAAAATGATATGAAACTAATATGAGATGATAAAATGATATGAAATGATAATGAACATGCAATGATGACGAAATGATATGAAACTAATATGAAATGATAAAATGATATGAAACTAATATGAGATGATAAAATGATATGAAACTAATATGAGATGATAAAATGATATGAAATGATAATGAAAATGCAATGATGACGAAATGATATGAAACTAATATGAAATGATAAAATGATATGAAACTAATATGAGATGATAAAATGATATGATAATGAAGATGAAGTGATAATTGTACAAATGTTTGCATTGTCCTCCACAAATAGTCCAAGGAAAAGTGACAGCCATTGACCTTTCGAAAACTCTTGATGCAAATCCAATATGCAGTTATGACCTAAAATGACATGCAATTAAATGAAACCAACCATTTTGTTGAGCCTTTTGGTGAGCTTGCTTAAATCATCATAGAGCGTTTGAAAATGTTGGAAGTGTGTACAAGCATCAAAGGGGAAATTAGCACCAATGATGACCTGAGTACAACTTTCATGATTTTTGATATAGCAAGTGAACACAAGCATCTAAGTATAATTGAACCGAGATGACCTCAGCATTTCTTGCATGAACAAACAAAGACTAACCATCATCTGATGCAAATTTGGAACTGTCATCAATGATAAACTTTGGAAATCATGTCTCGCGACATACTTGCAACAGATGGATGAT
>VDFB02140827.1:0-12313 GCA_007258455.2 Sequoia sempervirens | reverse complement strand
TTGTTGGTAGAAACTAAGCATGTGCTAAGATGAGTAAATGGGAAGAGACACATAGTGCATGTGGATGACGGAGATATAAAGACTACAAATATGTAAACACGGTATACTGCCAACATCAATCACATTGCAACAAGATAACCTCATTTCTACAAGTATATACAACAAATATGTGATGACAACCACAAACAATATCACTTAAATCCCCATATAGGCATGTTCACAACACTGGCAACATCATTTACATGATATAGAATGTATTAATAGCAGCATCCACTTATGCATTTTCTTTCATCCCTTATATTCAATTCGTTATTCATTTCAGTTATGCATGTAGATATGTCATAATGGAGTCAATAAACTAAGTACAATTTTGAAAAACAATATTCAATTTGGTAAAGTAATATATGTCTATCTATATATGTATGAGTTATAAAATGAAACAAGTGAGGATTTCACTAACTGTCAAATTTAAATATGATTGAAATGAAGAGAAAAATGCAACAAAGATATATCTATCTATATAGAAATTTATCTATCTATGTATATATCAATCTGAATATAAGTGCCTTTCCATATACACATTTAACTATCTATCTCTATATCTATTTCTATATAAATTTGTTTGTCTTTCCATATAGACATTTATCTATCTATCTATAAATCTATATGTATATATATGAATCTATCTATCTATCTATCTATATGTCGATGTATATATGTATGTATATGGGCCACCCTAACTTGGTTAAACATAATTTTTCATTTTATAAGATTTCTTGAGAATATATTATTGAGAATGGTTACCATGTCGATTTACAATAGCTCTTGGAAAACTGTAAGGAAAGAATGACAACAATATTGATAGTTGATTCAATTAATTATTCTATATTAACTAATTAAATTTAATGGATTTTGATTTGTCTTGGAAGGCATAGTCATAACCACATAAACATATTTGGAGAAAGATGTGGCACCTACTGGCAGTCTTTTGATTGCTCATGAAATCCTCTAAAATGGTTTGTAATTTTTTTATATTAACCAAGTTGTATATTTTATTTTTAAACTATTATGGGGCTTATTAGTGTTTGTGTGAGTGTTTATGAAATTATATATATTAATTATGCCATACCTAACCTATATGTGTTTATGTATGAAATGTTCATATATATTATGTCATGGTGTGATGTTTATATGTTAGTGATAAATCTTATTAAAGTTTACCAAAAATCTGATATTTAAAAATTCACGTGTGTGTGAATTATGAATATAGCTGTTAGTAATTCATTTACTCGTAAACTTCAATATGTATATGCCTCATGATGTAATTTTTTTTCTAAGGTTTGTAGTGGACATTGAAAGCACTTTCTCATAAATAGTCACATTAAATGCCTATTGTTACATGTTTGAGTTCAAAAATAAGATAAACAATAAAATTAAATGTCTACCGAAGATCAAATAAAAGTAAAATTATAAACATTAATTTATATTTATTGATTGACTTGCTTCCAAGGCAACATAGATATCTAACTAGTTTGGTATTATTATACATTTGTTGCCAAAAAAACCTTGAAAATGACCTCTGCTTGAAAACATATGCTTAGGATAAGTTGAAGTTAGGGTTTTTGTGTATATTTAATTAATATCATTTTTCTCTTCAATTTTGGCTTAATGTACACTTGATAATATGTCAAAAATTACAAAAATAACTACCATCATGAGAATGTGGATCCATGTACCATCATTTTCAAAACTTGGAGTACATTGGGATCTTCTATGATTGGCAGTATGCTTCTTCCGCAGACAATGTTTGACAGGGCTAGCGAGTTTAGTTCTACTTTTCTCCAGTGGTTGTAGTGGAGCTTGGGTAGAGCATTGTATCATTTGGTTTGGGATCCCGACATTCAGGACAAGCTTGGTTGTTTAGGTGAGGATTTCTTGGGGACAAGCAATCTTGGGGAGGGTGGACTGTAATGTCCCCTTTTTTTCGGGATTTGTATCTTGCAGTGGTTAGCCTATTATCTAGTTCTTGTGGGCTAATGGGATGATCAGGGGACCCTTTTAAGGGTGTTCAATGGTTCCTTAGCTAGCTTTCAAAGGTTTATCTCAATTTTCTCTTGCTCAATGACTCAGTGATTTGGTGGTGGACCTTCTAGAGGTTGTTCAAGTTGTTTCTCCCACACTTACTATTTATAGTAAGTCACTTGGTCATATTGCCTATACTTACTATTTATAGTAAGTTTTATCTGGATCAGTCGTCATCAAGCCAACATCTAGAAAATATAATTGGATCACTATTTGAGCTAGTGTTGGGTAATTTATTGAGGATTAACGGTTTATTATATTATTAAAGTCATTTAACTTCTATAATATCAATATTTATTGATGACTTATTAAGGTGATATAAGGGGGTTGAGTGGAAATTAATAAAGTGTTATATTAATAATGATTTATTAATTTATTATTTGAAAAAAGGCCAAATGCATCAAAAGCAAATATTTATTTTATTTAATTATTTGGCCAAGTGGAGATTTGGAGTATAAAAGGAAAAAAAGCATTTGCTTTTTCATAGCTTGATCATTTTATTAAAAACTTGTGCAAATTAGAGAAATTGAGCAAGAGTTTGCTGGTTTTGAAGATTCAAGATTTTTTAGTACGAAATCCCTCAGAGAGAACAATGTCTACAGGTGTGGAAGATCACCCAAGGGAATTCTAAGAGATAATCTCATACAAAGGTTATTACAGAGCTTCATTGGTTTCAAAAGGTGGGTTTAAATTAGGCATTCAGAGTGAAATCGTTCAGGATTTGAAGATTGTTGATATTTTCAGCTACTAATCAAGCTCTTTTAAGATTTGCAATTTATGTTGTTGTATCCGGGTATGAATTATATGTATTCTCTGAATCATTAATAAAATCTAGTTATTTATTTTTTGCATTTGTTTGGAATTGGTTTATTTTCAAAAATCTATATTTTTGTATTGTCTAGCAAAACTCCAAAACCCAAATCAGGCGGGGTTATTACATCACTTTTAGGTGGTCCAAGTTAAAAAAAATTGTATTTCTGTTTTCCATTTCCTTTACAAAAGGACACAATTTTGAACTGTCACCAAACAATAGCCATTGCAATTGGTAAATTGCTTGCCAAAGGAAAATACATTGATTTAGGATAGAATTAGAGTGATAAGAGATCAAAGTGTCAATTATTTGTAAGGAAAAATAACAAAAAGAGGTTCAAGAGCAACTGAAGAATAGAGAAAAAAATTGTTAAATTATAATGTTGGGTAGAAATTGCCACGCCCAAATCATTCTACCAAAAACACAACTAAGGACACAGCACAAATTCCAAATTTCGACCACATACACTTAACTAACTCACAATAGTTTGTTTCCAATACACGAACTTCATGAAAACATAACAACATTTGTCTAATACATTATAATCTTAAGCTAGATAAATAAATTGTGTTTAGCATTCATGGTTGGACTTCAAAAGGAGAAATGGAACTACTACATCGAGATAGACTAATTGGTTCTACAAACACATTATAATTTGAAAACATAATCATGCCACATATTATGCAAATTAAATTTAACACAGGAGATTGATGGAATCTAATAAAGTAATCTAACATAATAAATTTTATCAACCTTTCATTACATTGATTATTTTAGCAAGTATTGTTCTCATGTTGTTTATCTAAAAGCAATCATTGTGGAATTTCAACTATCTTAATCAAATGGTATAGATGACCATAACTTTTTGTATTTTCCTTTATCTCACAACATAATTAGCAATGCTCTAGGTTCCCATAACCTGTACCCACAAGAAATTTGTAAAACTAGATACTCCATTAGTTTCTCCATCAACATAAAATAATCAATAGTATTTTCAAGTAGTTATGGAAGCATAGGACCTAAGGGTCAAACCTATGCCTCGGGGGCTCATCAATGATGGTCTTGCCTACATAACCAAATCAGAGGCTTCGTACTTGAATTTTGAACAAACACACATTTGATCAACAATAGGGTATATTCTCTTAGTAAATTTTTCTTTCACAACTGACTTGTCTATAGTTAATTGGTGCATAAAATGGAAATATTTTTTAATAGATGAAAAGTCTCAACTACCATCATACCATCCTCAATAATAGAACAATATACTATTCCAAATGTAACAAGGTCCACTAACAAATCCATTATAGATAAAATCACAATACTTGAATATTCAATTATTACAAGGAACAAAAGACACAAAGTCTTATTATCTCATCAAGGGAGAGTTGGAATAAAATATTACATACCATTCACACAAAACCTCACAAACTTTCATGTAACTTATCTAGAAGTAAACTAGGTTATAACTCATAACTCATAACTCTTATCTCTTATTTCTAATTTCATTATTTATTATATTTACAATGGACATGTAATTTTACATTTTTTTCATATGAAATACCTAATCACATTTCATGTATCATTGTTCATTGTACCAATATATACATATATAACCTCTCATTTATCTATCACCAATACTATATTCTTATATGTTATGTATTATTATTTATATATTTTGTATTGATTCTTACACTTCTCACTTTATGTAAGTCACTCTCATTTTCTTCCTTATAACTTCGTATTACCCTTACTTTGTATTGTCATTTGCTACTTCATTTATAATTTGTTTATTCTCTTCTAGCTTCTTAATTAATAAACACATAACATGTATTTATTATTCTTTTATTTGACTCTTTGATTTTTTGATTAACCATTTTCCATCAAAATTTTAATGTTATCATATATTAATAGTATAATTTGATACCTAAACAATATTTTGACTATTACGCTTTGTATTATGCACTCAAAAGTGCCACTATCACCTTTCTTGATAATTTGACCATCAAAATTTTAATGTTATCATATATTAATAGTATAACTTGATACCTAAACAATATTATGTCGAACAACTATTACACATTTGTATTATGCCCTCAAACATACCATTATCACCTTTATTGATAATTTGACCATCAAAATTTTAATGTTATCGTATATTAATAATATAACTTGATACCTAAACAATATTCTCCCATAAAACTATTACACATTTATATTATGCACTCAAAACTATTAATTTCTATAACCTAGCAACAGATTAATTGCTCAATAAATTCACAGAGTATAATCAAATATCTTATTTATAACAATTAATACAACTAGGTTAATTAATAGCTAATAATAGCAGAAGAAAAAATAACAAGCCAATCACAGAAAGACAATAACACATAATTACCCAAGAAACCCCAATGAGGGGAAAAATCTGCAAATGTTGGATCTTCTATTCAGCCTAACAGCAAAATTTTCTTTCAAAAATACAACATGAGTTTGCTACAACAATCTTACATATATAGAGCCCAGCTGCTTTACTTAGCATGCAAGAAAAGAATCTTTCCTTGCTTTCTTTGGCTTTAATTACACATAAAATCACTCTTAGATTTATCTTATCCTCACAAACTCCGAAACATTCTACTAAAGAATAAAAACTACTGTTGCTGAAAATCCAACTCGAATTGCTTTAAAGCATATCTAACTCGAGTTGCTTTAAAGTGATTTAAAGCATATCCAACTCGAGTTGCTTTAAAACAAATCCACATCCCACCTTTCGAGCTACAAAAATCAACACTCCCTATTAGCGAGGAAGGTGTTCTACACCACACCCAACTTGTCCCTGAAGAATTCAAACTTTCTCTTCATCAAGGCCTTCTGCCAGATATCTCACATTTGTTCGCTCCTCAGAAATGTAATGAGCTTACTATCCACTTTCTCCACACAATCTCGATGAAGTGGTACTTGATTCAATACCGTAAGCTTTTGATTCTGTCATGAAACACTGGATTCTCGTGAGAGTTTGATACAACTCAGATGATTATCACAGTAAATGACTGTAGGATCTAGCTCCTGATCAAAGAGCCCAACTAAAAGTTTTCGAAGACAGATAGCCTCACATGTAGCCATACTAGTTGCCATATACTTGGCCTCTGCAGAACTCAACACAATTGACTTTTGTTTCCTACTGTCCCAAGAGACTGCTCCTGATCCCAAACCGAAACTGCACCCTGAAGTGCTCTTCCAATTAGCTGTATTGCATGCCCAATCTGCATCGGTAAACCCCTCAAAATTCACTCCATCCTGCAAAACATACTTCAACCCATAATCAATTATGCCTCAAAGATATCTCAAAACATTTTCATGATCATCCTCACAACACGCTTAGGTCTCCATCATAAACTGACTAAGTGAGTTCACTGCAAAATAAATGTCTAGCATGGTGTTGACCAAATACATAAGAGAGCCTATCAACTGTCTGTATAAAGTAGGGTCCACTACCTCTGATCTAGAAGCATCAATCTTCTTCCAATTGGTCACAAGTGTATGCTGACATAGGCTTACGGTTTTCCATCCTAAATCACTTCAAGATATCAATTAAGTACTTCCCTTGTCCAAGGAAGATCTCTCCCTCCTTCTGCCACAAATCCAATCCCAGAAAGTAATGCATCAACCCCAAGTCCTTCATCTCAAACTCTCCTACAAGATCCCACTTGCAGTGTGCTATGAGCTCCTCTAACCCTGTGAGAAATAGGTCATCAACATATAACACCAATATGAGAAGTTGGCCCTTCACCTAAACATAGTATGTGTTCGGATCCTACCACTCATGGAAGCCCACACTCGCAAGTAACTGCCAATACGGAATACCACCAGGAGCCCGCTTGAGTCCATATAGTGCTCTTTTTTCAACCTCGCATACATGAGAATCCCTCTCATGTGCTTCAAATCCTTTTGGCTACTCTATGTAAATTTCTTCCTCAATCACTCCATTGAGGAAGGTTGTCTTTACATCCATCTGGTGAATCCTCCAACCCATTTGTGCTGCTATAGAAATGATAGCTCTTATTGATGAATACCTAGCTACTAGAGCAAAAGTATCATCATAGTCAACTCCTTCCTTCTGAGCAAACCCCTTAGTCACAAACCGGGCTTTGAACTTTTCCACGCTACCATTTGCAGCATGCTTAATCTTATACAACCATCTTGAGCCCACCATAGACTTATCTTTTGGTCATGGTACTACCTCCCACACACTATTCTTCATGATGGAAGAATACTCTTCCACCATGGCATCCCTCTGTACTTGATGTTTGGATGCCTCTTGAAAGCTAGAAGGCTCTACTTCAATTAATTCACTCAAAAATGCCACATACTCAGAATAATGTCTGGGATCCCTTCTCTATCTAACTAAATCTTGAGGATCACCTACATATTCTTGAGCTTCTCTCAATGTTTGCTCCGCTGTCCTGTTTCTCCTCTTCTCAGTAATAGGAATTTGAGGCTGAGGAATTATTTGTTCCTCTGTCTAATCATTTTGCTCGGCCTGCTTGCTCTGCTCTCCATCTTGCGTGACTAAAGTTTGAGGAATTTGTGCTACCTCAACCATGGGTGAGTGTTCCTCCTCATTCGTCAAGTTGCTTGACTTCTGAAGAGCCCTCTCTTCCTCGAACTTCACATCTCTGTGAACCACTATTTTCCTGAGACTAAGAATGTAAACCCGATAAGCCTTAGAAGTTTCACTGTACCCAACAAGGATACCCTTCTCTGCAATAGGTTCCAACTTGGTTCTCTTCTCAATAGGAATGTGACAATACACAAGGCATCCAAAGATGCGAATGTGCCCCAAATCTAGTTTCTTACCAGTGAATGCCTCTTCTGGAGTCAATTTTCCCAACACTTTGTGAGGGATCCTATTCTGCAAATACATAATTGTATTGCAAGCTTCTTCCCATAAGAACCAAGGCAGATCCTAATCATGAAGCATTGCCTTGGCTGCTCCAACTATAGCCCTATTCTTCCGTTCAGCAACCCCATTCTGTTGAGGGTTGTACGAAACTGTCAACTCTTTCTTGATACCTTCCTGAGAACAAAAATCTTTTAAGGCATTCGAGGTATACTCGCCTCCATTATCAGACCTCAATATCTTGATCTTCCTCCATGTTTGGTTCTCCATGAGAGCCTTAAACTCTTTGAACCTACTAAAGACCTCATCTTTATTCTTCATGAAATATATGCACGTCTTTCTGGAGAAATCATCAATGAAGGTAACATAATACTCATATCCATTCAAGGATGTTGTTGACATGGGACCACACACATTTGAATGTACAAGATCCAAAATCCCTTCAGATCTAGTGTCACTGCTTGGAAAACTGGTCTTGGCATATTTCCCAAGAGCACAACCCTTGCACACCTCATGCTTTTTTTTCTTCATCTCAGGCAGCCTCGTCACTATTTCCTTAAGAATATTAAATACTCCATGGTGAAGGTGAGCCATCCTCCTGTGCCACAATTCTCCTATCCCTTTACAGCTACTAAACAACACATGTGCTGACTCAAATTGTAACCCAAACAAGTTGCCATGCCTGACTCCAATCACTTTTGCAATCTTGGAATCTTTGGGACGAATATAGACTTTTCCCTGCTCAAAGGTCACGATGTAACCCTTGTCTTCCAAAGCAGAAAATGAGATTAAATTCTTTGTCATGCCAGGGACATACAACACATCCTCCACCAACAAAGGTTTTCTAGACTCCCTCTGAAACTTGACGGTGCCAATACTAGTTGCATGGTACTTGGCATTATCTCTGAGCTCAATATAGAAATCCAACTTCTTCTCCTCCAACTTGGTGAAACATTCTCTGACTCCCATCATGTGGCAAGAAGCCCCACTGTCAATATACCATACCCTGTTGGCAATTGAACTTGAGAGACGTGCAATGAGTGAAAACTCATTCTCAAATCGCGGATGCAAACTCGCCCACCTCTATCAGAAGTGTTAAAATGCTTCTTCCGCTTGTCCTTATTTTTCTTATTCGCATCACTCAGCATAGTGACCCATCCGATGGTAGAAAAATTAATCTTGCTCGATCTTTCGCTTTTCTTTCTCCCACTCTTGGAAGAACCTTTTGATTACCTTTTAATTGGATCTCTCTTTCTTACCTCCTTTGCTCGCAAGAGCAATATTTCTTCATCTTGACCTCTTCTTCGCTTGATCTCCCTCGCATGAGCACCCTACCTAATTCCTCCTAAACAAAATCATCCCAAAGTCTTGCCCAATCAGGTAGCCGATCTCTGCCGACAACACACTTGACAAACACTTCCCAGTGCTTTGAAAAACCATTCAAAGCTATATGCACCAACTCATCTTCATCAATTATCTCTCCAACAACAGCAAGCTCATCCCTGACCTGTGTCAGCTTGGACAAGTAAGAGGTCACAATCTCGCCTTTGGACATCTTGGTATTATGCAATTTGTCCTTGAGCATCATCTTACGACTCTGATAGTCGCTCTGATAAAGTTTTGTGAGTGTATCCCACATCTCCTTGGTGGTGTCTTTCCCCGATAAATGAGGAATTAAATGATCTCTTACTTCATCTAGGATAATCCCTCCCGCCTTGGCCTCTTTGACTTCATGAATTCCAAGGCAACATGATCATTTGTTGGTGGTGTCACTTCTATGCTAGCATAGATCCACAGCCTATTCTCCTTGAGAACAGATGTAATCCGAACCTTCCACTGCAAGAAGTTAGATGCACCCTCAAGCCTGTCCTCATATCGAACACTAGTTGCCATAGCCACAAAAGAACTAGAGACGAAAATATGATTTATTTTTTTCTTGAAATTTGCGTCACAAATCTTGGTTTCGTATTCAGAGTGTAGAGCTCTGATACCATGTTAATTTCTATAACCCAGCAACAGATTAATTGCTCAATAAATTCACAGAATATAATCAAATATTTGATTTATAACAATTAATACAATTGGGTTAATTAACAGCTAATAACAGCGGAAGCAAAAATAACAAGAAGCCAATCACAAAAAGACAATAACACATAATTACCCAGGAAACCCCAATGAGGGGAAAAACCTGCAAATGTTGGATCTTCTATTCAACTTAACAACAACAAAAATCTTTTGAAAATACAATATGAGTTTGCTACAACAATCTTACATATATAGAGCCCAACTGCTTTACTTAGCATGCAAGAAAATAATCTTTCCTTGCTTTCTTTGGCTTTAATTACACATAAAATCACTCTTAGATTTATCTTATCCTCACAAACTTGGAAACATTCTATTAAAGAATAAAAACTACTATTGCTGAAAATCCAACTCGAATTGCTTTAAAGCATATCTAACTCGAGTTGCTTTAAAGTGATTTAAAGCATATCCAACTCGAGTTGCTTTAAAACAAATCCACATCCCACCTTTTGAGCTACAAAAATCAACATATAATGTGTATCCACCCAAGTATTGCAAAACCACCCAAGTGTGGGTGTATCCAACCAAGTGATAGTGTATCTACCCAAGTAGTATTGTATCCTCCCAAAAGTCATAGATCTTCCTTGAAACTAATAAAGCCACCAAAGCAGTGTGCAATTTCCTCTTTTCAAGAAAATCCAAGCATTTACATAGGAAATTTCCCTGTTTATCTGTGAGCCAACCTGGTTAGTGGATGGTCGAAGTAGAGACATCTTTGTAAGATTGGATCTGCCACTTTATAGGATGTATCCATCCAAACAATAATGTATCTGCGTCTGCATGAACCTGTAGGTATAAAATGGATAAAAAGAGCAATTGTTTTGTTAGTTGATTCATGACGTGGGTCCCATCGAGTGTGTTATAAATGCATGCAATGAAAATGTGTGCTTAAATAGACTGAAAACAATAATGAAATCACTCAAAAACATTAAAATTTTTGCAACAATCAGATTAGGCTAAGATGACTCAAACCTTGGTGAATTTTAATGAAATTCACATATATCAAAGCCCTAGATGTGTAGATTTGCTTAGGATCATTATTTTAGATGTGTTCTCGGTTGATTTTGATAGCATAATAGTGCCACATAGCTCAAAGTTGCATGATGAATGAAAACGGGTAATTTCTTTTTTTCATGTGTTGAATGGAATAGGAATGGAGGGCTTGGAACATTTGATGAAGATCAAGGGCTAGAAATGTGCCAGATATATCACCTCATTAGATGTTTCCACATGGCATCATGAGGAGAGGTGTGAGGGCTTGATGATCTCTCAAGCCTCAAGATTGTGCCAAGTGTCATAATCAAAGAGTTTGAGAGGGAGATGGTACCTTAGAAGGCACTTTAGGGGAATGGGGAATATCATGATTGTATAGACCTTCCTTGTCCTACATTCCTAATGTATGACAAATAAATGAATAAAGAAATTTTAAATTCCTTAAAAGAGTACTTTTAAGACAAGGGCCTATGTGGGTTACCTTACCCAAAAGGGAAAAGCCTTTAAGGCTACAAGGACATGGAGGGTGGGCATTTAAGGAAAAGGGAGTTGAGATTTCCTTAATGAATATGCAAATGATTAGGGGTCTAGGTTAGGTGGGTATTATGCTTAGGATTAAGATTAGGACTAGATGATTGGAGGCAAGTTGGGAAAGATGAAGGATGTGATATTCAAGAGAGAAAATAGGTGTAATTAATTTTTTTTATTTAATTCATGCAAGAGGAGATGTGAGGGTAAATTAGATAAATAGTAATATTTATTTAATTTAAAGGAAGAAAGGGGAAAGTATGGTAAATAATTAAATCAATTAATTACTTTAAGGTGTAGAAAGAATTATGAGATAAATAGGTAATATTAAATAAGTAATAAGATCTATTATTTAATTAATGTAGATGATAAGAAATTAGACAAACTATGGGATAAAATTGACCAAACATGACTGGTGAATTTTGTGTCTATAGTTTTCACACACCATTCAATACATATTGAAATACGCATAAACAATCCAATGAAATTTAATTCACAACCACACTTGAACTTGCAACACACCAAGAGTTTATTTCATAATTCATACATCAAAAAACTCATATTTCAATCAAATGAAGGAGAATTAAATAGGTTAAATACGTGGACTATCAATACTTTTAATTCAATTAATATTGTCCTTTGCTATTTATCAACACTACTTATTTTATTTCAATGTAGTTGAGGAAAGAAGGAAACCACTCTATAACCATATTAAAATTCATCCATTACCACATGATAAAACATCATTTACACAAAGGGTCATAAAATAAAAAGCAAGGAATGACATCATCACACAATGACCATACACATTACAATAATAATCAAGTAATGAACATAACAAATAGTAGATTTTTGAAAATTTCTAATATTAAGCAATGACTAGGATGATGCAACAACACTCATGCAAAAATAATTATATAAAT
>VDFB02140825.1:0-27870 GCA_007258455.2 Sequoia sempervirens | reverse complement strand
AACTTAGATCAATCACAATTATTAACTCTCCTAAAATGATTAAACATTAAGTGCAACTACAGAAACTGAAAACCATCACACAAACACAATAACACTAGATTTACATGGAAAATCCAATGAGGGAAAAATCATGGTGGGGATTAACTCATACTATAGAAAATATCAAAACCGAATACAAAAGGCTCACTTCCAAAATAAGGACTCACTATCCAGATTAGGACTCACTATCCAATAGGGATAACCACCTGGAGGGCTCACTACCATAGAGATACAAAGAAGATAGAAGAGATATGTTACAGAGAGAAGACAATCTCAATGCAGCAGAGAAATCTACCACAATTTGCTCAACCACTTGCAAACATACATGAATGATAGAGTCCACCTTCAGCTCACTGCATCTAGAAACTCAGTATTTTGACTTCACACTGATCTGTCACACTCACATTACATTCATCCACTTGATTTGCACCTGCTTCACATCTATCTAGTCTATTTATTTTCACTTATCTCTCTATTCTACTTTCACCACTAATTCATCTTGTATTTATACCATCTTCAACTTTGAAACATATCCAAAGTCAGCCATCCATCATTAAATTCAAATTAGGTCGGTTCCAAAACATCCTAGGGTGGAATTAGATTGAGGGCGACCCAAACACATACTTGATGAGGACCCAAATAGGTCCCAACATGCTTCATCAATTCTGAAGGTAGTGTTTAACACAAGGTCAACCAAACCAGTGTAAAAAACATAGAACAATTAAGCACAATCCTTCCAAATGTAGAAATTATCTTCAACACAATCATAACAACTTAACTTTAGAACTGCGAGTCATAATACTTAACCAAAGAGAAATATGGACCAACAACATTTCTCCCAGACCTTAGCCAAATACACAAAAAACCACAGTTCACAACTAGTGAACATAACTTGCACTGTACAACGAATCAGAAACCAAAAATCTAGATATAGCAACTTCCAACAACCATGATCAACATATTTGAACCACACACACATAGAAGCAAATCCCGGAGAAAAACCCAGAGCAACCATTGAACACCTACAATCTTCCTTCAATACAAATTTCTCAATATCCTCGACATATACAGCCAATAACCTGCATCCATGACATTAATGACAATAGCAACTAGTTGATAACCAATTGAGAAATTGACATCAATGACAACACCTTGCAACAACTTCTTCATACTTGCAACAATCTTAACATTAGTTCTCAAAATTCAAATATCACAAGCCGACATTGAATTATAGATTTGAAATCATTAAAATATTGCCAAAAACATATCCAAAAGAGGAGTCTTAGAATACATTGGACAAGGTGAAATGTCATGTAAAAATAGGGTCATAGGACTAAGTGAGGACCCATTCGCCATATGGCGAATGGGTCCTAGGTCACTTACCTAGGACACACATCTTCCAAAGTTAAGTGTTGTGTGATGAAATTTATGAATGTCGGGTTTTATCCCTCAGAATTTGCATTTAATTAGGCTTGTATTTGAATTAAAGGGGCCAATTAAGGCATAATTAACCTCAATAAATTAATAAAACCCTAGATTAGTGTGAAAGTGTAAAGGTACACCTTACAACACTTAAATAAGGCATAATTAAGTTCATTTAAATTAAAAGGGCCCTAAACTTAATGTGAATATGAAAATCATATTACAACACTAATTTAAGTCAATAGTTAGTTTATTTTATTATTAATTATTCCCAAATTAAGTGTGAAAAAGGGATACTTTTTCCTACACTACAATACCATACAGAACATGACCATATGTAGGGTTTGATAAGGGTTTACAAGCCTTATGATGAAGGTTTGCATGGCTTGATTCATTATGGATTTGAAAAGGGAAAAAGAAACTTGTAGATCTAATGAGAAGACTACATGGTGACCAAATAATATCCTCTTGAAGACTTCAACATAGGTATAGATATGTTTTCAATCTCTTGACTAGGCTCCTCAAAGCTGATGCAAAGTTAAGATACTACAGGAGCTTATTGAAATGTTCAATAGTCAAAACAAAAAGAAATTTGTGTGCAAACCATATCATCTTACCTCCTACACAAAGCCTTCTAATGGAGTTTCAAATACCATAACCAACTATTATCAGTGATCTTCTTTCAACTCTTGAATAGTCCCTCTATCTGAACATTTAGGATCTCTTCAATCTATGTCACCTCTTAGTGATTTGATGTGTTGTTGCAAATTGCCCTTTCTTCCTCTTGACATGTTATTTTTCCTCCTAAAACGTGACCTATTTCTTCTCCTTCATTCTCAACGTGCTCTTCAAAGAGGCAAAACCCTAACAAACTTTCTCTTAAAATCCTTGACCTTTTCAAAACCACTCCCCTTTTAACTCTTTCTCATGGAAATTGAGAAAAATAAGGAATTTAGAACATGTTTTCACAACATCAAGATATCTACAAGCTTATCATAACTAAAACTCCCCTTTTAAAAATAAGAAGATATGACCTTATCCCTAAAAATGGACAAAAGACATTTAATAATTTTTGGCTTCCAAGCGTACTTCTTTTCAAAATCCCTCAATCAAGACTACAACCCCTTTTAAAATTACTATATCAATTTGTTCAAAGGTTATTTCAAATCAAGGAGTAAAATAGACTAACAATTGTTAAGAGCATTTCCTTCACTAAAGAACTTGAATCTAATAATCAACCCCCTTCCTTGATATTCTTCTCTTGATAAATTCATATGACTCCTTTACCATGTTTTTGTAAAGCTACCCATATTGAATTTTATCTCCACTCTTTATCCCATCACCAACCTTCCAATAAGTTGGCATCCTTAAAACTCTTACCACCAAAGCTTGTCGCATCTATGACAAGGATTACTTGGAACATGAATTGACCCATCTTTTAAGGTTTTAAAACTAAATGGCTTTAATAGTAGTTATCTCTAGAGATTTCAACCAAGTTAGGTCTCATTTTGTTAGCAATCCTTTAGCTCGACTGCCTTCAAAACCATTTGTTTTTCTCTCCATGTTGTAGTAATTTCAAACAAAATTTATAAAATTCTTCAAAGAAAGGGTATTAGATGCGCTTTCAAACTTGTTTCAAATCTTAGAAATTTTATTGCCACTCTCAAAACCCCTTAGGTCCTCTTCTATGCTTGGATGTCCATAAGATCTAATGTGCATGTGGTACCCTATATTGAAAATTGACCACTCTTTTAATATTAGAATTAAGGATCATTGTGCAAATATTAGACATGAAGGTATATGCAATTCTGGTCTTGTGGTACTTTTTTCTCCACCAAAAATCGCATATGCTTGGAAAGTCCCTTAATCCTTAACAAAGAGGATAACTACTTCAAAAGGAAGCTTTAAAAGGAAATAGAGATAAATATCCATTCATTAAATCTAAACCAAAATGGAGGATGGGGTCTTAGTCAAACTTGGTGGCCTTTCCTCACTCACTTAAGAAACCCTAGTCCAAGTGTTGGCATGTATAATATATCGATATATCTTCAAATTTTTATTCAATTTCAATCTATTTCTTATTTCTTTTCTTTTATATATATGTATATCTATATATACATACATATATGTATACACATACATACATACATACACATATGTATATATGTATATGTGTGTAAGTGTGTATGCATATACATGTATATGTGATGTACATGCATACACACATATATATATGTGTGTATACATATATATGTATATCAGATATATATATATATATATATATATATATATATATATATATATATATATATATATATATATATATATATATATATATATATATATATATATATATATATATATATATGCAACGCATACGTATGTATACATGGTATGGTATTTACATATTACATACATATACATATGTATCTATGTATATGTATACATATACATATACATATATACATATATATACATATACATACATCATATATGTATGTGTGTACCTCAATGTTTTACCCTCACTCTAATGTGCAAAATACCCAAAAAAGTGATAAAAGACTACACACTTCAAGTAAGATTAGCCTAAAGAGTGATAAAATAAGAAGGAAATGGATGTCAAGATGCAAATAATTTCACATTCCTTGTTGTTGACAACTCCCTTGATTGGCCCTTGCTTGGGATGATTTTGTGCGCTCCTTAGATGATTTCTTGAGTGACTAAATGCAAGATCAACTTATGAAAAATGATTAGAATGGATAGCTAGATGATAGTGGATGATTGAGAATGCAAATTGGCAGCATGTAGTTATGAAAATCAAAAGTGTTGAAAATGCCCTTGAGGAGGGGGTATTTATAGGAGAATTTGAATTCTCTAGAGAATTCAACGGTCAAGATTCATCCAACAAGGTCAAGATGAAGGGCTATGGTGGGTTGAGAACTCACAAGCCCTCACATCTTGACACATGGATGGTGAAGTGGCTAAGGGGAGATGAGGTGGAAGTGAGGTTGCCAAAAGGTACATGAGGTGGAGAAGGACAAGTACCTTCCAAGCACCTTGGGGAGTGAGGAGATTTCCTCAAAAAGGGATTCCTTGTCCCCAAGTGGGAGTGAAAGGGACATTTGAGGAATTTTGGAATTCCTCAAAAATCTATATGGGAAAAGGAAAGGTGGTTGAAAACATAAATGTGAATTAAAAATTCACATTCTTAGGAGAGTCTAAAAGATAAAAGGTGGGCTCCAAAAAGGTGGGACTTGGTCACATGTGGAGATTGTGACAAGTCCAAAGTTCTAGAAGCCTTGGAAGGATAGAATGTGAATTAAAAATTCACATATAAAAGAGGAGAATCTATGATACATAAATGTGAATTAAAAATTCACATGGAAAAGGGGGTCAATGCTAAAAGAAAGTAAATGCAAAGGTTGGCTAAAAAGTGGTGCTAAATCTGGCTAATGACCTTGGTTAAGGTTGTGCAAATATTGGATTAGACTAATTAATGGAAGATTAGAGGCAAGTGGAAAATGTAGGAGGATGTGACATTAATCTTTGATTATCATAATCATGAATTAATTAAATTAATTCAGATTAGGGCAAGATTATGGAGGATGTGACAAGGAGAGAGAAAATGAAGAATTTTAAATTGATTTAAAATCAAAAGGGTAAAAATGACTAAATTAAATAAATTAGTGTATTTATTTAATTTAGAGAGGAAGAAGGTGAAAGATAAAGCATTTAATTATTAAATTAAATACTTTACAGATATGAGATAAAAGGTGTAATATTAATTTAATAAATTAATATTTAATATGATAGACGAAAATGGAGTAAATTTAATCATATGGGAGTGATTAAATTTAGATGTCTACATTTTGCCCCTCTTCGAAATATTGTTAGGATAACAGTGTTTCGAAGAAAAATAAAATGCAAATGAGGGAGGAAATGACAGATGGTGATGCCCCTAGCATGGAAAAGGTTAATGATGCCCCAATGACCAGGCTGAAGGAATGGAGGAATGGTAAGAGGGTATGCCCCCTCGAGAGGGCGGTCGGGGAAGGGAAAAGGGGGCCCCGGGTGACATCTCGATAAGAAAAAAGAAGGAAACCATTGGATAGAGCTCAAAAAACTAAGTAATTTTGGTTTTTGAACAGAGGTGATCCGACGCACGGTTTGCAAATGGCAGCCTCGGGAAGTTTGGGATTAGTTGGAGGAATAAAAAGTTAAATAAAAAGTAAAAAATACCTTTTTGGAGGAAGGGTTAAAAAGGGAAGTTTAAAAATTACCATGGTCATTTTCACTGTAGTAGTTGAGAGGAAGAGAGTAGAGCAGTGAAAGCGGACGAGGAGAAATAATGCCGACGGACAATGACACTACGATCGTGCACCAGGCAGATGAGGTGCGTGCATTATACAACGGGGGTGCGGGCGGACAACATGTGACTAGTAACAAAACCCTCCTATTTAATTTACGCACTTTTTACATAAAAATTAAAAATTTGGAAAACGCGGGTTTTGTTAAGGAGGAAGATTAGAAAACGGCCTGATTGGATTAGAAAAAAAGGTCAAATATGTTTAAAATTAAAGGGGGGAAAGAGTTGGGGTGGCTGAGCCACCCCCAACTCGTACCGGGCCACGGCTTGGGGTGAGCTGCTCTCGCCGCAGCCACCCCACTATGATTCGGGTGCCCCGCCACGGGTCGCCACCCTCAGCCGGCAGACAATAAGGGCGGGTGGTTCCACCTCACCGAGGGGCGCACCGCCTACTGCATATCGGAAGGTCAGATAACTAAAAATATGTTATACTTCTGTGAATCCTTACATGCAAGGATACTCAATAATGAGTCCTTGCAAATCAATTCACAGCTCTCTATTCGAGAAGAGCAGGGATTGATATTGTGGCCCTCAGATTAACCCTGTTACCCCTGCAAATACAATCTCGGAACGAGAGATTCAAAGAGGAGAAGCAAGAATGCCAATCTCCATGAATCATGTTCTTGCAATGCAACAATGAAAACTAATCTAAATGACTGTGAAATGCAATAAACAAAACTAATTTATTGAAATGAAAATTGATCTACATGCAATGCCATAAATGAATTACTTTGCAAATTAATCTACTATGAAGATTAAGCTAAAATGTAATATTAAACTATATGCTCTAAAACTAAGATGCTTATAAAATCAAACTAATGTAATCTCAAATGATAAAATTTAAATTTGTAGCATAAGTCTGATGTAAAAATTCATGATTCTTTCTCTCTTTTGAAATGAGAATGAGAGGGCTCATTTTATAGGCAAAAGTGGAATTGAAGGCAAATTCAGAAGCAATGTGGGATAAATAGAAAAATAGAAACAAATCTTGATTGAATTTTTTTAGTTTATTTCCCTTTTAACTCATTTGCTTTTTTTTCACCACAGATATTCTGAGAGGATATTTCATTTATTTTATTTAATTTAAGATGATAATATCTTTAATAAAATAAAATAAGATTATGTATCAGAAATGACACACAAAATAACAAAAATTATTTAATTAAAAATAGATTTAATTAAATAGCATCATTTTATTTAAGTAATATTAACTTCAATTAAATAACATTATTTTATTTATTAAAAAGGATTTATTTCTTTTG
The DNA here is from genome assembly GCA_007258455.2 of Sequoia sempervirens. Lineage (NCBI taxonomy): Eukaryota > Viridiplantae > Streptophyta > Pinopsida > Cupressales > Cupressaceae > Sequoia > Sequoia sempervirens. The sequence continues at coordinate 20,781 of VDFB02140825.1, read as the reverse complement.
ATTAAATAACATTAATGAAGCATTCAAATCTTAGGGAAAATTGAAACATTTGAAATAGTTATGAATTGATTAAGAAATTTGATTTGAAAATGCGACAATCATTGATTCAGAAAGTTGATGTTGACAAATTAAATAAATGGGGCCCAAAGTCTAGGTGACCATTTTAGGTTGCATACATTTTCCCCTCTTTGACTAATGTGAGGTCAACTCGGGATCACATGCAGTCAAAGAATGAAGTTGCAATGTGAGATCGATTTGGGATCACAAAACAACTCAGATGTGAGGTCGACTCGGGATCACATCTGGACAAACATAAAAAAAAGGCCTTTGAACATGAGGTCGATTCGGGATCACATCCAAAGTGAGAGATAAGAATCTCAAGCAAGGTTGCCCCAAGAGAAGCAATTGATAAATTGATAAAGTTGAATCAAGGATTGAAGTTTGATAGGTACTACTGCGGATCAAAAATCGAATGAGATAGAGGAGAAATAATAAATTGAAAAACACCAAACTGGGTAAACAAAAGATAAGGTTCTTGATGTAAGATGAAAAATATAAGAATCACATAACCTAGGTAGATCAGCAAGAAAATTATGCCCTAAGGTTGAATGAGAAGAAAAGAAGTGGGGTGAAATCGAATGGAAGATAGAAATTTGGAAGAAATGGAAAGAAATGGAGAGAAGGAAGAGAATCTACCTCAATAAAGAGGATGCATCAAAATCAATCAACTGTTTAAGATAGGGAATTTCGATTGAGATCACGAAAGAAGATAAGGAAATGAAGAACGTGATCATAGTTGATGAAAAATCCACAAGAAAGATGAAGGAAACCCTCTCAAACCCATAATACAACCTAAAAGTGCAAATTAACATGAAGTCTAAATAATGCAAGCTACATGAAAATGCAAAGGTGTACTTGCAATAGGGTAACATAGGTTTTTGTGTGTTCATCATTCATTAGAGAATATAAGAGAACTTATTTTCATCATTGGGCCATTATTAATGACATCTATCATCACACAATCATCACTAGTCACAAACGCAACTATGAAGATATGAATTTGATTTATATCAGCGTGGAATGTGGAAAGATTCTAACATGAGCATCAAAGACATGAAGGTCAAGATGACTACAATGTTAGCTTACCCAATTTAATGTAGCAAAACCATGCTCGCATCAAGACATAAACGCCATGATTACCATGAGAATGGTTGTGCAAAAACATTCGAGGATGATGCCATAAATCTCTTAAGTGTGTCAAGGAGACAACAAGAGACATTGAAGAGGTTCAGACAACACCCACAAAGCAGAAAGCAAATAAAACATGCCCTATGCCCAAGTCCTCTAGCTATGCATCACTTTGAGACGTATTAGACAAGGACACTGGGAATCTAAAATCAATATCACAAAGATAAAGAAAAGATCATGGCATATCTCAAGCATTAAGTGCTGTAATTAAAAAATTTAAGTGTGCAAACCGATACTAAGTCTGCAGGATATGACTGGGGCCGCTTGCAAGTAGGTAAGATCACATGACCTAACCGATAAGACCAAACCCATAAGTGTTGAAAAACACACTACATCGGGTTGTGTTGAAAAACACAGTTGGGTTAGTGTTGAAAAACACCATTTGTGAGGTGTCCTAAAGACAAGCATATCCAAGAGACCAAAGCTAACACAGTGATGCCCCTAGACAAAGACAAAGACCAATTCCAAACCAAGGCAATAAGGACAAGGCACGATGGAGAAAGGCTAAGTGTCGAGGATGCATGCTAAGAAATAGGGATGCAAAGGCCTCAAGTAGCGCCTGTTTCTAGGTTTTCACCACTTGGAAGAATTTTTTAGGACTTTTTATATATATATATATATATATTTTTTGTATTTTTGCTACCAAGGCGCCTGTTTCCAGGTTTTCACCAAGGCACTTTTTTCTTTTTCTTTTTTTTTGTATTTTTTGACAATATATCAAATTTTTTTTGTAATTTTTTCAGTATCATATATCAATTTTTTTTTTGGAACTTTTTTCAGGGTCATAATTATATATAAAGGATGCCCCCAGACAGAACGGGCATCAAGGATAGAACTTCTTCAGGTGCAAAACATTGATAGGCTCAGGGAGCTGCTCCCCCTCTTCAGTAGATAGTAGATAGGCACCTGTGCCAAAAGCTGTTGTGATGATGTAGGGTCCAAGCCAATTAGGTTTGAATTTTCCCTTCTGTTCTCGATTCTGTTGGTTCTTAGGATTCTCTCACAGGACAAGATCTCCTACTTGGAATTGTCTAGGGCGAACATTTTTGTTGAAGGCTTTGGACATCCGCTTTTGATAGACCCTCATATGGTCAAATGATGCTTTACGCTTCTCATCAAGAAGTTCCAATTCTTGTAATCTCATGGCGCGATAGTCTTCATTTGTAACTAGACCTTTGAGAGAGACCCGAAGTGATGGAATCTCAACCTCTAAAGGTAACACTGCTTCAGCGCCATATGTGAGGGCCAAAGGAGTAGCCCCAGTTGGAGTACGAATACTCGTTCTATAGGGAATACTGTGGCCAGATTTATTCAGGGTGCCGCCTCTACCATTCTTATGAACTGCTTCAGGCAAAATCTTGAGAATGGTTTTGTTTGAAGCCTCTGCCTGACCATTTCCTTGTGGGAAGTAAATGGAGGACCAATGTTGCTTTATCTTGAATCTTTGGTAGAGTTCTTTAAGGTCCTTGTTTTTGAACCGACCTCCATTGTCAGTGATGATCTCAGATGGCACTCCATATCGACAGATGATATGGTTTAAAATAAATAAAGACACTGTCTTGCCTGAGGCAATAGAAAGTGGAACAGCCTCTACCCATTTTGTGAAGTAGTCAGTAGCAGTGATAATGAACTTATTCCCACCTGATGAGTTGGGATGAATTTTCCCAACAAGGTCAAAGGCCCATCGCTGAAATGGCCAGTGAGATATAGAAGGAATTAGCTCCCTACCTGGAGCATGTATCAGGTGTCCATGTTTCTGACATTTTTCACAAGACTTAGCAAATGCTACTGCATCTATCCAGACGAGGCCAATAGTACCCTGCTCTAAGCAACCTTCTAACCATGGAAAGACCATTAGAATGTCCTCCACATATGCCCTCGTGGATGTCAACTAGCGCTTGATCAGATTCCTCCTTTTCTAAGCACCTAAGAAGTGTTCCATCTAGACCCCTCCTATACAAATCACCAGAGATGAGGGAATGGTGAGAGGCGTTGCGGATAAGGTTTCTTCTTTCAGATCGGTTAAATGTATCGAGGATGATGCCATCACGAAGATATGAGTAAATAGCACCATAGCAGGAGGATTCATGATTGACAAGGGTACAAATGACATGGCTTTCGGGTGAGTCAAATATGGGATATCGTAGCTCTTCCACCAGGAATTCATATCTGGACTCATGTTCCTCTAACTGAAGAAGTGAAGCAAGGGTGGCCATAGCATCAGCTGCTTTGTTCTCAGCCCTAGGGATTTGCTGGAAGGTGACAAAAGTAAAATACTGTCTTAATGAATCAACCATTTTTGTAAGGTACCAACTTGTCATCTTTGTTTGGTATTGTTCATTGACTTGGTTGATGATCACCGAGAATCCCCATAGATATGTAGTTCTGTGATATTCCACTCTATGGCCATTTTAGTCCATTTGTCAAAGCCTCATACTCAGCTATGTTGTTTGTGCATGGAAAGAGTAACTTGTAAGATTTAGGAATAGTATACCCATGAGGAGAAACAAACAACACACCAGCTCTAGAACCATTTTGCATGCAGGAACCATCAGAGAATAGTTTCCAGGATCTTTCAATCATGTACATAAGATGCTCATCTGGAAAGTTGACTTGAATGGGCATATTATCTTGAATGGGGAAATTAGCCAGTTGATCTGCAATAGCTTGGCCTTTGATTGCTTTGCGCTCAATATACTCTATGTCAAATTCAGAAAGAATCATCATCCATTTAGCAAGTCTACCCGTGAGAGCAGCTTTACCGAGCAAGTATTTGAGAGGATCAATTTTTGCTATGAGGTGTATGGTGTGCGTGAGCATATAGTGTCACAATTTTTGAGAAGCAAACACTACTGCGAGGCAAGCTTTTTCAATACTAGTATAAGTAACCTCATAAGAAACAAGAGTGCGACTAATATAATATATGGCCCTTTCTTTCCCTTGTTCATCTAATTGAGCCAACAATGCCCCCAGTGAAGATTCAGTAGCTGAGACATATAAAATGAGAGGTTTTCCTAGAATGGGAGGCATTAAAATGGGAGGATTTTCCAAGTATTCTTTAATTTGATCCATGCTCTTTTGGAAATCCTCATTCCAGACACATTGAACACCTTTATGCAATTTTTTGTTGAAAGGTTGTGCTCTATCTGCCAATTGTGAAATAAACCTCCTTATGGATTGAAGACACCCTTGAAGACTCCTCATTTGGCTGACATTTTTGGGAGGTGGCATGTTTATAATGGCTTGAACCTTTTCATGGTCCACTTCTATTCCTTTAGCTGAAATGATGAATCCCAATAATTTGCCAGAAGTAACACCAAATGCACACTTTTTTGGGTTTAATCTTAGTTGAAATTGTTCCATGCAATCTAGAATCACTTCTAAATCAGCCAAATGTGTTCCTCTTCTCTTAGACTTAGCCAGGGTGTCATCCACATAATCTTCCATATTCTTATGCATCATGTCATGGAAGATAGTTGTCATAGCTCTTTGGTAAGTAGCTCCTGCATTTTTCAATCCAAAGGGCATGAAATTCCAACAATAAGTACCCCAGGAACATGTGAATGCAGTCTTTTCTTGATCCTCAGGAGCTATCTTGATCTGATTATACCCAGAAAAACCATACATCAAAGAATAGATCTCATATCCCGCTGTTATGTCCACTATCATGTCTATGTTAGGAAGTGGAAAATCATCCTTTGGGCATGCTCTGTTAAGATCTCTAAAGTCTGTGTAGATTCGAATGGTTTTATCATGTTTAGAAATAGGTACAATGTTGGAAATCCAGTCAGCATAGTCTATGGCTCTAATGAATCCTGCACCAAGGAGCTTTTCTAATTCAGCTTTCACTAAAAGAGCTATAGGAGGGTGCATTTTTCTCAACTTCTGTTTGACTGGTTTCACACCTGGAGCTATGGACAAATGATGCATAATGAGATTAGTGTCCAACCCTGGCATGTCTGAGTATGTCCGTGCAAAGTTAATTTCCTTCTTTTGGAGGAACTCAATATAGGCTTTCTTTTCTTCAGGTGATAAAGATTTAGCCAAGTGTACAATTTTTGGAACTTCCTCTGTGCCCAAATTAACAGCTTCTGTAGGTTCAACCAATACTGATGATCTATCCTAGAAATAGCTTGGGAGACCATCAAGTACCTTATCCGTAGGTGCCTCTGGGAGGTTTTCACCTTTGGATATGTCTTTTATTTTTACTTTTTTTGGTTCTAACACTGCCACATAGTGGTTTTCGCCATCAGAACTCTTATTCTTTTTTTCTTTTCTTTTTATCTTGTGACTAAGGTACTTGATGTCAGGTTTTGTCATACTGGTAGCCGGTTCACTGGTGGAAGAGACTACAGGTTCAATGGCATTTAGATAGTAGGTGATCTCATAGTCATTGTGAAATGTCAAGAGTTGAGGCTCTTGGTACCGTTGAGACCAATCAATAAGGTTGGGGTGAACAAGGGGTAGGTTGATGACCGGTTCAAGGTTAAGGATATAGGTGGTGTCATCTCTGGTGACTGTAGAATTGGAATTTGTCAAGTTTCCCTCTAAAGTGTCTAAATCAGAATTTATCCTAGCAAGCGAAGAATCGTCTACTAATGTGACATGTGGGTTCCAATCTTCTAATCTAACACATGACTCGTCAGTTACATCAGGTTGAGAACTATAAGCATGGACAACATCCATATCCAAGTCAACTATTGCATCTGAGAGTGAATCCCATTCAAACTCATGAGAGTCTATTTCTGAATTATTGTTGGAGCCTCGTGATGTAGAAGCTTCAAGATTTGGAAGAGGCTCCTCTCCTCTAGCAATTTGCTCAGTCACAAAATTATCTGAATTATCACCATCCGTTGCAGCTGGGATGGAGACACTATCCATAGTCAATCTTGCATTCATATAGTCACTATCTATTGCAAATGAGATAGGAGGACTATCAATTGTTAAATCTCTTGAATCTTCCCAAAGGAGATTTGTTGAAGGTACCCAATCATCTATTATGTCTTGTTGATTAGTCAAATATGGTACATATTCTGTGTCATCTTTACTATCCCGCCTATTAGAAATGGGGACAGTGCATTTATTGTTGTTCATAAAGCCTAGGCCAACTGGTTTCTTAGAATTACATGCAAAAAGATCATGATTGAGTGGTTCGGCTCTAGCATCTAACCTGTGACTAAGAGGGCCATATCCTGGATAACCCATCTTCTTGACAAAAGTATATCCTCTCCCATAGGACTTAGGAGAGGGGGAGAAATTTTCATTGTGTTGGTATTTCTCCTCTTTGTATATCCAATCTCGAATAGCTACTTCCTCTTTTTCATCTTGTATTGGTACTGAGGATTCAACAAACTTGTCAAATAGTGTCATTGCTGAAGATGATGGTTTCATCTCCCGTGAAGGCTTTCCATATGTCCTAGGGGAAACAGGCATCTTTGCAAAAGAGTCAAGTTGATACCCCCCCATGCCAAGGTCTACTGACTTAAATTTGTTTTGACAGTCTGCTAAAGTTGTTTCATAATCCTCTGCTGCTCGGTTAAGAGGGACATGAACATTAGCTGAGATTGAGTTAATTGATAAGGTGTTATCCCTTGGTATGCAAATTTATGTTCCATTGTAGGGGAACTTAACACACTAGTGGTAGGTAGACGGCACTGCCTGCATATCATGAATCCATGGTCTACCCAGTAAAATGTTGTATGCAAGGGGTCCAGTATCAACAATTTGAAACAAGATATCTTTTTCAACTGGGCCAATCCTGACAGGAAGGACAACTAACCCCTTAGAACTTCGTTCTGCCTCATCATAGGCCTTTATGGTGATCTTCTTTCTAGTGTCAATCACTTGCTCTGAATAGCCCAAAGTTTTTAACAAATTCAAAGTACAGATATTTAACCCAGCACCCCCATCAATCAACACGCACCTGACACGGGTTTTATGAATCATGACTTCAATGTGAAGGGAAAGATTGTGTGGATGGCTTAGGGATTTGTCATCATCTTCAGAGAAAGAGAGGTAATGTGGGCTAGTAATGTGATTCACCATGCCTTGGAATTGGTCTATATCAATGTTGTTGGGGACATTTGCTGTGCGCAAAGTGTCCTCAAGGATCTGCTTATGTCTAGGGGACAACTCTAGAAGCTCTAAGATTGAGATATGTGCTGGAGTTTTCTGTAACTGATCTACAAGATTGTAGTTTGGTTTGAGAGTAGTGGCGGACTTTATAGTGACATTCTTGGATACCGTTTGATTTGTTGATGGACCTCAATCCAGGCCTCGCAAGAATACCATGTGCTTGACTTCGTAATGATTAAGGGCTTGGAAGATAACCTAGAATGAGGACTCCTCTCAAAGACTGGCCAACAAAGTTGGTTGTCAAAAATAGGAGAGTCATAACCATATGGTCCTACTCCTTATCATATTAACACTTGGCTCCACACCAAGCATGTTTATCACATTTTCTCGCCGGGCCAGAGTAGGCGTAGTTGATTGCTTTTCCATTCCGTGGATTTAGAGGTTTCCTTTGTTGTAATTTAGGCAAAGGTTCCTTAAAAGCCTTATGATCAGCATTGGTATTTAGGCCATCAACTTGAAGCTTTCCACTTTCTATAAAATCTTGGACGATATGTTTTAATCTCCAACAGTTTTCAACAGTATGGCCAGGGCCATTATGAAATTTACAGAATGCCTTGTCATCCCACCAATGTGGCTTAGGATCTGGAATGTGAAATTTTGCAGGATCCTGAGGATGTGCCAAGTTGTTAGCAATGAGAGCTTTGAGAATATCCTCATATGTGTCAATTCAATTTGGTAAATTCGTCATTTCCTCGGTTTCTTTTGGGCCTCCCGGATATCTTGGCTTACTTTCTCTTGTTGTTGTGGAGGTTCATTAAGCTTCATTGCTTGCACAGCCTTAGTCAAATTAAGAACACTTTGATCTCTTGATTGGGAAGAATCCATAACTCCATCATTGACAACTTGTTTGTTTTTGTTCCAATTGTTGTTCTTCCCTTTATCCTTATTGTTGTGTTGACCATTGTTGGTATTATTGTTATGTCTAGTCAAAATGCCTTGTTCTTTTAGAACATCCTCAATGCGGCATGCAATTTCAATCATGGTATCAAAGGAAGTGAAGACTATCTTTTTGATCTCATATCTCATTTCAGGCACCAAATTACTAACAAGTATGTCAATCTTTTCATCCTCATGGATCGTCCTAGGATACCGAGAGCATTGTCTCCTCCACCTTTGCAAGAAGGTAACAAAGGGTTCCCCTTGATTTTGTTTCAAGTTGCATAGGTCCAACATAGTAACAGGTCTTGACAGATTATATGCGAAGTGTTGAACGAATCTATGAACAAGTTCTCTAAAATTCTTGACAGGAGGAGTGATATTGGTAAACCATTCCATTGCTTTGTCCTTTAAGACTCCTAGAAACAACCTCATCAAATAGGAGTCATCCTGATGGAATTCAAAGTTCATAGTATAGAACTGACGCACATGGTCGTGTGGATCACCACTGCCATCATATTTATCGTATTGTGGGAATTCCACCCTCTTTGGAAAATCTTTCATACTCACACTCTTGTCGAATGGATTAGGAAAAATTGAGTCTAGTGAGAATGAGCTCTTAGGTTGCATCATTTTTTCCATCATTTGCTTCATTTGGCGGATTTCTTCCTCTTGAGAGGGATTTTGCTTTTGTATTTTGTTGTCCACATCAAAATTATAAGGGACTCTGGCACCCTTGTTGATTAGACTTTCCAAGAACTTATCTTTGTTTTGTTCCAAATACCTCTCCACATACCGTTGGAAGATAGGCTCTTGTTGTATTCGCATGAAGTCTTGAGTATCAAAGTCATAATGTGAGCTACCACCTCCATGTTGGGAACCAGGATGTACATGTTGGGAGTGTGGTCTTGAATTTCTCGAGGAGTTTGCCTCTATAGTGAGCATACCGAGAGTGCCCTTCTTCCTAAGACTAGGAGATCTAGAAGGGGTCCTTGACCACCTTCTACTTCTTGGTGTTCTGGAAGGGGTGGAGGAGAATTATGTCCACTGTTAGCACCCATTGTATTGTATTGTTTGTTTAATTGGTGGGCTAACTGCCTATCTTGCTCCTCTTGAGCGAGTTTCCTTTGTACTTCCAATAAAGCTTGGCTCTCTTCCTCAAGTTGTCTAAACTTTTCTTGCTTTGCAGCTTGTTCATCTAGAAAGACTTTCTTTTCATGTTTAATTCTTTTGAGCCTATCACTTGTGAACCTTGAGGTATGTTGAAGTGGTGAGCTTGGTCTAGACTGTTTGAACAAGTCATTGGTATATGTTGTATTGACATGAGCATCACGAGGTTCATTGTCTTGGTCTTCGTGTTGTGACCATTGTTCTTGGTGATCTCATCTCTTATACCTTTCATCCCATTGATGGGCATCCAAATATCTTGCATTAATGAGGGGTGAACCAAGTTGATCATCATGAGAAGAATTTCCAAATATCATGTTGTTTTTGTGTTGTTCATAGATATCATCAAGATTTTGATCCATGGATTCCCTCTCCCACCGAGTGACAATATAACTCATATCCATACCCGAAAGTGGAAGGTTTCAGGGGTACTCGTCACTAAAATACTCTTTGGGTCAAAAATAGTTTCAGACCTAATTCTAGGTGATCGGTCAAATATTGGTTCCTTTTCCTTTCTCTCTTTGGACGAAGTCCGAATCGGGGTAGTTGGTTAAAGACTATCCGAAAGTCGCTTCCTTGGCTCAATTTGATATCTTGTTGTGACCGACATGAAAGGGAGAGTTCGCATTACCCTAAGAAACGCCAATACCAGACTAGGATAGTAAAAGTTTCTCTTGTCCGAGAGAGAGATGGCAGGAAATAGAACTGCTGGTAAATAGGGTCCCAAATGAACGTGCTCACCCAAACAAACATCCCTACTATGGTTCTAGGTATTTAATTGCCACGCAACCCATTTCAAATCCCAAAGGTACCGCGGACAAGGAGACTACTAGCACTCTCCAAGTGTGTTATCAAAGAGTCTAAAAATTTATCTATTTGACAAGAACAATTCCTAATTTTCCAATCTCAAGCAAAATCGCTTATGAGATCAAGGATCACTAATTCAAAAGGTCAAGGACACATAAACCCTAAATACAGAACAAGTCTCTAAAACTGGGACAAGTCACCTAATCAAAGAACTCAGTATTTCAGTTTGTTGTTTGTTTGCAAAGATTAAGCAAGTATATCCACAGATTTTGATCAAGCACATAGGTTTCAATCAGACAAGTTGTGATACAAAAAGTAATCGATAACAGATCTATCAAGGACAAAGCAACTTGATAGTATCGGGGGAGTCTTGTTTGAAGATGTTTGGACAATGTTTAAGACTCAAAAACAAACACATAGCTATCCCTACCAAAGAAAATGGTGAGAAGCCAAAACCTTTGCCCCATTGCTTATGCGCATACGTGCACCTCACACAGCCGTGTCACCCCCTAGAGGGCGCCCGTGTTTTTGGTGTTTCTAAGGACTCAACAGTGTATGTTCAAAGGTTACCCTTGTAGTAGGGGCCAATGTCACAACCGCCTCCAAACGTCCAGGTGTATGCCTATGATGGGAATCTATGTATGATCAACATACGGAGAGATTCTTCCCCCTCCTTGCGCAAAGATTATGACTCCTTTCGGAGGTGAACCGGGTAGGCAACTAACTAAGAGGTTTTTACTTGGCTTCCATTCACAATAACCTTCGGTGCCTCTGATACAGAGCTTGGGCCTCGCAGCCACACCAACACCTGAAAATCACACACCCCCGCAAGCAGGGCTCGGAGCGGCGCCGCTCAGTGCAATAAACAAAGCTTTTCCATGATGATCATCCAAGTCATGGAAAAGAAGTTACTATGGTCTTGGAGTCTTTAGACTCAACAAGACGTTCTTTATTATAGTGAGGTGGAATCACCGGCGATAGGTGTGTACTCACTTGGGTCGTTCCCAGAGGTTCAACTTCCGGCAGGCCCTCTAAAGGTGACACTAGACATGGCTCGGATTTGGGTTTCTAATTTTTTGATTCTCCCAAAAGGAGAAGAGCATACTTCTCTAGTCCATCTCTTTACCCAAACACGCCAAACAACCTTAATCACCGAGCTAGTTTCACTTCACCAAATCCACATGCTTTTGGGTTTCTGATTCTCTCAATGAGAGAAGAGCATAATCCCTTGACGAGTGAAAGTGCTAAAGATTCACTACCTTGCTCCGCTCCCTAAGAGTTTGTCATATTAGTAAGATCATCAGGAGCCTGGATTTGTCCATGGTCATCACCTCCATGTAACAAAGAGCCAAATTCCCTACTCACTATCGAAACTCCTAAGAATTTTAACGAAGCCCTAATTAGACTATGTGAATTGAAAAGCAGGAAAATAAACACAATGTTTTTTTTAAATAAGATCTTTGACAAGCGTAAGTGTTTGTTTTCAAATCTTTGTCACGCGTCCTGCAATCAAACCGTTAGTGTGTTTCAAGTTCTCTGACTGGCGTCCTGCAGAAACTGTTATGCTGTGAAAAAAAAAATTCAGAAGAACCATAACAACAAAAGTTGGAATCTATCAAAAAAAAAGAGATTAATTAAAAATCTAATTTAATCTAGTCAAAATTTAATCTAAAAAAGAATTAGTTAACAAAACTAAAATTAAACTAAATTAATCTAATACTAAATTAAAAATTTAAAACAAAACTAATCTAAATTAATAAAATTAAAAATCTAATCTAAATTAAAAAAAAATTCCTCTTGGATCTAAAAAAAAATCCTGATTGCACGTTTCCCAAGAAAATAACTCAAAAGATAGAGGCTGAGTTCTGATAAATAAATCAGATACCTGGTAAATTTTTTGCAAAAAATAGGTCTGATATCTGAGAAGAGGGCAGAACCAGCTTTCCAATGCCTATTTGTTTTCGAAAAACAGAGCCAGAATGCAAAAGTTACGCCTTCCGGAGTGAAAATAACTTCTGACTTTGACAGGCGAAAAATGTATCAAAATGGGAAAATCAGAAAAAAATACCAGTACCACTGGAACAGCGTCGGAAGCAGCTTTCTGACGATATCTCGTTTTCGAAAAACGGAGACCATATGCTCAAGATATGACCATTTTACTAAATATGCTCATTTAGGCTTTAAACCAAAATTTTATTAATTTAAAGATGAAAAAAAAATTAATAAAATATTTCGCTGAACCTTCATGCACGAAAATCGAGGTAGCACAGAAATCAAAATGGTACAGAAATCGATGTGTCCGTACGGATCCGTATGGATTTTTTCTGGCAATTGTTTTGAAATTTTTCAAAACACTAAAAAATTAATTTTCAGCAAACCCTATCATATTTTATATGAAAATAGGGGTTTTTGGGCCTTGTGAGCACATCTATGGAGTCCGTTTTGCACTAGCATGCACTGTTTGAGAGATCAAAGTCGAAATTTCTTAAAAAATGATGAAAACCACTCTGGCCAAAATGTATAACTCCAAAAATATGTTATACTTCCTCAGAATCCTTGCATGCAAGGATACTAATAATGAGTCCTGCAAATCAATTCACAGCCTCTATCCGAAGAGCAGTATTTCGCATAGGCCTCGATTGACCCGGGGCCAATTTCTGCAAATACGGGGCCTCTAACGCAGAGAGGATTCAAAGAGGAGAAGCAAGAATGCCAATCTCCATGAATCCTGTTCTTGCAATGAAAACTAATCTAAATGACTCAGAAATGCAATAAACAAAACTAATTTATTGAAATGAAAATTGATCTACATGCAATGCCATAAATGAATTATTTTGCAAATTAATCTACTATGAAGATTAAGCTAAATGTAATATTAAACTATATGCTCTAAAAACTAAGATGCTTATAAAAATCAAACTAATGTGTAATCTCAAATGATAAAATTCAAGAAAATTTGTAGCATAAGTCCTGGATGTAAAATTCTGTGATCTTTTGAAATGAGAATGAGAGGGCTCATTTTATAGGCAAAAGTGGAATTGAAGGCAAATTCAGAAGCAATGATAAATAGAAAAATAGAAACAAATCTTGATTGGAATTCTTTTAGTTTATTTCCTTTAACCCGATTTTATTTCCTTTTTTCATCACGATATTCTTGAGAGGATATTTCATTTATTTTATTTTATTTAAGATGATAATATTCTTTAATAAAATAAAATAAGATTATGTAATTTAGAAAATGAATATTAATAAAAATAAAATAAAATTATTTAATTAAATAGCATCATTTTATTTAAGTAATATTAACTTTCACCAACATTATTTTATTTATTAAAAGGGATTTATTTCTTTTTGGATTAAATAAAAATTAATGAAGCATTCAAAACCTTAGGGAAAATTAAACATTTGAAATAGTTATGAATTGATTAAGAAATTTGATTTGAAAATGCGACAATCATTGATTCAGAAAGTTGATGTTGACAAATTAAATAAATGGGGCCCAAAGTCTAGGTGACCATTTTAGGTTGCATACACTACTGTCACCAAATATTCTTTGATTATTTCCCAAATTTTTTGAAAGAAAATAGCTAAAAAATTGATTGGGCCTCGAGCTTTATCTACCCCCATTTGGAAGGTCGGTGCTTTCATTTCCTCTAAAATTTTAAGGCATAATCTTTTATTTTATTCTTGCCTAGGAAGAATTACTCAAATTTTTCCTAATATTTTTCTTCTTACCCTTTTTGAATTCTCATTTCTCCCACATAAGAGTTATTGAAAATAGTTCAATTCTTTCACATTATTTTCCTTAATTTTTTGTAGCACTTGACCATTTGATGTCGGTCAACAATTGAAAAACCTATGGTTTTGTAAATTGTTGCAGCCTTGACTTCACAAAATCATACACTTGAATGTAATATTGAATTAAAGCACCAACAAAAGATTTTTCTTTGCAAATAAATATACAACTTGAGCAACATAAAGATTGAAAATTATTAATGAATTATCATATTGAAATTTTAATCATTTGCAACAAACATCTACAGGAAATAACTCAAAGCATTTCTAATCACTTCTACTAACTAGATTCATAACACATCAAAAATAAACTTCAAGCAATATAAATTGTAATCAACATGCAGCAACAACATCATTCTAATTCCCTATAAATGGAAATTTGGGCACCCAACAATGGTTTTTCATCTTCTTCCTTTGTTTTTCTCTATTTTTTCTTTTGTTCATCACCTACAACCTTCTCTCCAACCTAGGCATTGGGATTTTCCTTCAAAAATTTCCTATCAAAAACCACTCTATGGACTCTCTCCCTGGCGTGGGAATGATGTAATTACTCTTTCTTGAATTTTCTTCGAAATTTTAAATTTCGATGCCCAAAATGGAATCCACTAACTTCTTCCCTGCATTGTCACTCCTAGGCACCAAGCATTACCTAGCAAAGATTTACTCATTTTATTTTCTTTATTTTCAAGAGTTATAAATAATAATAAAATTCATTCCCACTATCCAAGGCATGGGACTTTGGCTCCCAGACGTAATTTGAATTTTCATCATTTGCATATATATTGCATTTTAATTTCATGACATAATTTAGAGGAGTTACATTTAATGATGAAATAGGAAAAAAAGAATTCCGCATGCGCGAAACCAACATAACCTTAAAATTGAAAAAAGTCACGTAACACCAGTTCTTTGGATGTCAATATTTCACTCTTCACTAATGCTCCTGTGAACCGCCCGGGAATGGAAAAATTTTCATCGCGAGAGATATCTCATCCGGCATTCGCGGGTTTGATTCAAAACTTCACGGGGACACAGGCGAAGCCACCATGTCGCCTCTTCATTTTCTCCATTCTTTCCATTCCTTTTCCGGTCCATTTCCATTTCTCTGCTTTCTTGCTTGTTGGGAAGTTGTTTGCATCATGATTAAATAAAATTGTATAAATCTAAAACATCACTCAGCTTCTTTTCATGTGTTTCATCTCCATAAAAATGATAAAGATCAACTACATTGAAAATGGGTGAAATATATATTCCTAGAGGAAATTCTATTTCATATGCATTAGCTATTAGCTAAAAATTTCTTCAGTTCCTTACATGGTCCAATATTTTTTGCATTTTAGCTTATTGTAGGTGCCTTGAGGAAACCTCTCCTTTCGTAGGTTTTCTAAATCCATCTCTCCCACTTCAAATTCTTGTTCCCTTCCTTTCAAATCAGCATGTTATTTGTACTTGTTTGTATTGGACTCCAACCTCTCCTTAACCTCTGTGTGCAACTCATGTATATAGTCAAAATAATCCTCTGCTACTACACTTTTCCTTCCAAAATTTGTCATTATTTCTTAACTCATGAACACCTTTACGACTAAATCCATAGATAATTTGTGAAACAACGAAAAAAGTTGACTATTTTATAACCCTCTTCTTCTACTATTTCACTCAAGAAATGAGATCCAAAACCTTGATGTGACTATCAACCTAAAAAGGTGAGCCAAGTCAAGATTTGGGGATCTTGCAATCTCTCCTTTATACAAGGATGGGGTTGTGAGCTAAGTCACAATTTGGAGAGAAGAAAATGGAAGTTAGTAAATTAACCCTAATTCTAGGTCTATCAAATGCAATGAATGAATATAACACAAAACAAAAAGAAACAGTAGATTTTCTAGAAAAATAGAGAATAGGGAATGTTGTGCACCTAATCAAATCTTGTTTTTTCTGCCACTTTATTAGGGACTCATTCATTAGGTGGTGAATGGGTCCTGGTGTACCAATATGAGGAACTTTGAATCTTAAAATAAAGCTTGTACATAGTGAAAATCTATTGTCCCTAAATCCCTAATAGGGAATCATTCACCAAGTGGTGAATGGGTCCTAGTAAGCTCTTCCAAAAAAAATTGAATCTAATCTTTAAGTTCCAGATCTGCACTCCTTCTTTGCAACTTGAAACTCCCGCTTTTGGATCTAAATCTACTAATAATCTATAATAATAAAAATTGAAGCTTATTGGTTGATAGGGGTTTGTCTTATTCAAACCCCAAGTTTGTTAATTAAACCTTGATGATGAATCAATATCTGAAACATGAAGTGTGTGTGCAATCCTAACCTTAAGTTTTTCTAAGATTAAGATCTCTAACAATGCAAAGAAATCATATTCAAGTGTGTTAGAATAGGATCCTAAAATGAAACATGAACAATGCAAGTGACCTACTTTAGAAGATCTCAAAATCCCCTTAATAAGTCACAAATCTAAATATACTTCCTTTAGTCTAAAAATAGAATGATCATAGAAGATGGAATCACTTAGGAAACAAGTAATTGGGCTTGGTTGTATGTCTTGTGCATCTCCCAACACCTAGAATCCATCATGATTTTCCATAAGCATCTATCATCAATCCTTCAATGATGCTTGATCTTTGACACAAAATGAGGTTGAAGACTTATAATGCTAGTCCAAAACTTCACTATTACTTCTTGAATATGAATGCTTGATCTCATGAAAGTTCTCTAGATTATTAGATTTCTTAGCTCTTCTAGGTGAAATTATGTAAAATAATCTTATATTTATACATTTAACATAAGATTTAATCCCAAAACTCAAATAGCAAAATCCAACATCAGATCTAGGATTTTAAATCATCAAAATCTCACCACAAACATGTTCAAAAAGGGGTGTCCTAAGCTAAGGAGGACCCATTCGCCATAGGGCGAACAGGTCCTAGCACAATCAACTAGGACATGCTTCAGGGACATGAAATAGCATGTAAAAAGGGGGTCCTCGGACCTAGGAAGGACCCATTTGCCAGGTGGTGAATGGGTCCCAGGTCACTAGCCTAGGACTGAATCCTTTCCAAATTAAGTGTTCCGAAACATTATTAATGAGTGTCGGGCTATATCCTTCGGAAAATGCAATT
The DNA here is from genome assembly GCA_007258455.2 of Sequoia sempervirens. NCBI lineage: Eukaryota > Viridiplantae > Streptophyta > Pinopsida > Cupressales > Cupressaceae > Sequoia > Sequoia sempervirens. The sequence continues at coordinate 3,625 of VDFB02140825.1, read as the reverse complement.
AATAAGGCTTGGGTTTGAATTTTAGGAGCCAATTAAGCTCAATTAATTAATTAAAGCACTAGATTAGTGTGATAGTGTAAAGATACACTTTACAAAACCCTAAATAAAGCACAATTAAGTCCATTTTATCATTAATTATTCATTCCCAAATTAAGTGTGAAAATGGGTTACTTTTTTTGACACTACATTTATCACCCACTTTAGCTACCATATGATACTACATGCATATGCAAGATAAAGAAAATAAACTTCCATAAAAAAGGATACTCATGTGGATTCATTAGAGAGAATGAAGCCCCCATTGTAGTTACCTGTAAAACCACAATGTTAAGGACTAGCATCCTACAACATAGATTTGTTAGTTGCTCAAAAATCCTCTTATCAAACTTCTACAAATAATTGAGTTCAAGGGTATATGTATGCCCCTTGATTCCACTTGCTTTACGAAGGTGGAATCAAGGTGAATACGAAACCACATTGAATTACTTAGGTCATATCATAGGATATTTCCAAGTACCATGCCACATAGTGATAGACATCTGATGAGACCAAGAGCGGAATAACAAATCCAACGCAACAAACAACATTGAAAATGGAGCCCTCTAGCCCCCAATATTCTAATTTGAATGAAGATCCCTTTAAATGAATAAGCTTTATTTACTAGGGTTTTACTATATACTAATGAAAATGACACTTTTCACTATTCATTTGATATTTACCTTATTAAAAATTACCTTGGTGCAAAGTGATTGAGGATTCCGAGCTGAAGGACCTACAAGCCCCCTCTAGATTGGATGTGATTCACAATGAGGTAGCACAAGGTACACTGTGACAAATGGTAAGTTGATTTTTTTCTACTTTTTCATCATTTTCATGCTTTTTCTATACTTTTCATGTAATTTTAGGACCCTGGAAAATATTGGTGCAAACCATCCTTCTTTTTTGCAAAGCATCCCTTTCTAGTGCAAACTGTCCCACTTTGGCACAAAGTGTCCAAAATTATCTAAAGTGTCTAAGACCCCCGTCCAAAGATGGCATAGGTTTCCACATTAGTTGTAAAGTGTCTTAGAGAAAATCTAATGTTATTTTGGGTATACCGCATGCCACCTATGAGGAGATCGCACTTCTTTAGGATGTTGGATTATTTTGGGTATACCTCATGCCACCTATGAGGTATCATGATGCTATGTTGTTAACCCTAGTAGAGAGATGGGACACAGACACATGTACCTTCCATCTTCCTACCGGGGAGATTACTGTGACTCTAGAGGATGTACATCACATCCTACAGATTCCTATCCAAGGTGAGCATGTACATCTAGCTGATGATAGATCCTTTAGATAGATGAGAGATGATATTCTATATTTTCTAAAGTGGCCTATCCATCATTCAAGCATTGGTCTACATATTGAGCTTAAGTGGCTTTTGCATGCATGGACACCACTTGTACAATGGATCTTGATCACAACAATAGCACTCACATTGGTACCAGATGATTGAGGAGCTCATTTAGATGGTGGACTTGTACATACTATCATGAGCATGGAGGAGAAGAGGATCATCTATGCATGGGGTCACAGTATGCTCGCCCATTTATAATATGACTTGGGACAATTTGTATACAGAGAGCTCAACAACATCGTACATTGTACACTTTTGTAAGTTTGGTGCTTCGAGCATATCACATGTACAAGGCTGATAGTGTTTCCTACCATAGCATCGATGGGCTATCCACAGGCATTCAGTTATCCACTAAGATGACCATGGAGAGAGGGAGATTTACTACATTGGTGGATTAGGTTTGATCAATTAGACGAGGACGATATTAGCTGGAGACCATATCATAGGATTCCCTAGTGGGAAAATGATAGGCATGAGCTACGCATATTACAGTTAGACTAATTTCTTCTAGGCAGACATGATTACATAGTCAAACCATTCTACTATGATTGTGTCATGAGGTGGTTTGGACACATCTAGGTACCACCGTGGACCAAATCGATGTATCAGTGATCATCACACAATGCTTCTAAGCCTGAGGATTATTGTCGTCTCACTATCAAGGATGTATATTAGTAGCTCAAAGGATGATGACCCTGATATGCCCCCATTCTTTGAGGTTGATGACGTAGGCACATCTCAAGCCTAAATGAGTGGTGGGTTGTAGCTCGAATAGCTCCATTCTTCCCTATACACCACCCTGTAGGTCGCACTGGACCTCTTCTTGATCGCAGAGAGGATAGAGATGGTAAACTGAGATGAGCGAGGATACATATATAAGGGGCTGAAGCACTATGGCAACATCTTAGGTTCAGAATGGGATGAAGTGAGGTGCGGAGGAAGGATGAGACTTGATCTGGTGAGGATACTTGATAGAAGTGAGGAGAATCTTATTTTGATGGGAGACATTTCTGATTCACTAGATCACATGTATGGCATGATTAAAGATCCACATGCACAAGCATGGGAGAGAACAAATGGTGAACATCACCTCTGCTTGGAGAGTTCACCGTGTATGGTCTTTACTGGTGTGGGCCAGGAATCTGATGATGATAGTTGAAGTATTTATATTTATTTCATATAGCTTTTATGTATATGCTTTATATATGATCATGATGCTTACTAATATTTTGATGATTTATATCTTGCAGGATCCACGCAAGAGTGGCACAATCTCTACCGAGTGATCACTGGGATAGTGCATCCACTGTGCTTAGAGGATGATAGAATATAAAAGTACAAGCTCCCACCTTTCATGGGGCCACATGTAGACCTCTTGGAGTCAATGGAGAGATTAGGTGCAGCGTATGAAAGATCCACTAGTCATACCGACCAGCTTCAAGTAGATCTTTAAGTGGTCCTAACTTCTCAAGGTTCTACTGATAGCAGGACGGATAGTGACCTACAAGTAGAGATCTTGAGGCTATAGGAGGAGCTTGCTAGGGTACAGGTAGACATGGAGCAGATAGACCAAGAGCACATTAAGGCACTAGTATGGGAGGTGACAGTATCCAGACTATTACAGGGCCTACAGTTATCCTTGAATAGGTCACGATCACATTCTACAATATCATGATGGCCATGGATGTCACCAGCCCCTGAGGGGTCTAGCAATCACATACCTTATTAACATTGTCTTCAATAATGTATATTCACCTAAACTTTTGATGATATATATATGAGCTTTGATGTTTATGCTTTTATGACCTTGCGTTGAATTAAATGTCAATGTTAGAAAATGTGCCTCAAGCTTACTGGCATGAAACTCCTAAAAGGGAAAAGTCGGTGAGACCCTCTAAATGTCTTACCGACTAGCAGTTGTGTTCTAAACTTATGAAGTGCTCAGATCACCGAGACTTTGATCATGTCTTGCTGATGGGAGTCATTGGCAAGACATGTCTATCGCTGTGAGTTTTCCATCTCATTTCGCCCAGACAGACCTCTTGTTGATAGGTTGGTTTCTAGTGGTTATCGGGGAGACTCATGGTGACGAGTGGCATTAGCGAGAGGCACGAACCTTCAGAGTGACTCATTCTGACAGAGTATGTCTCACCGATGATCTTACACAAGAATGTCTTCGGGGTGACATGAAGGCTCGATAAGATTCTAACCAATGGATGTTTC
>VDFB02140824.1:0-124194 GCA_007258455.2 Sequoia sempervirens | reverse complement strand
GAAAGAGCCCTTGCAACCCAACTCATCAAATCAACATCATATCATGAATCACAAAATAATCGCCCACCCTCAAATTACAATGATAAACCTCGTACATGGGTGAGAAACAAGAACATCACTAATGATGGCGTCGTCGATGCCAAGGTGGTCATTAGTGGTCCATGCCAAAATACACCCACACTGCAAATCCAACCAAAATGCCAAAACACTCATCACACAACATACCAACCGAATAATCCCACCATCAATAATGTCAACGACCAAAGAGGACCACCTCAATGCAAAACATACCCCAAACGAAAATACACTACTTTGGGGGAACCACTTGAGGACATCATGAAAAAGCTAATTGACGAAAAACTCATTCAAGCTCCTACATTTGAGAATTACCAAGAACCCGATGTCAAACCTCCTTGGTACAATGAGAATCAACTGTGTGAATTCCATAAAATCAAAGGCCACACCACAAATAATTGTATGAGACTCAAGAACATCATTCAAGATCTCATCAACAAAAGAATCATAAATGTGGAAGCACCTACTGGGAATCAGGATCTTAAAATCTACACGAATCCGATGCCAAATCATGGCAACAAAGGGAATAACAAGGATAAAGGAAAAGGAAGTGTAAACCATGTATACAAAACGGTTTTTTCCAACCTCAATGAAAACTGCATGGTCATCACCATCAAAGACGCCCATGCCGAAGATTGTGGAGTCACCACAAGAGGCGGCAAAGTCGCCATTGCAGGGTCATCCCAACCCAATAGAGTCCCTACATCAAGAGCTGTTCCGTATAGCTACAATGTTGTAGACCAACTCAAAAGAATGCCAGCACACATCTCCATCATGGAGTTGTTAAAAATCTCATCAACGCATAAAAAGATCCTTGAGGAAGCATTAGCCTCATCTACTTTCCCCATAGACCTTGATGCGAAACAATTCCAAGCTATGGTCGGAAACATCATAACACCTAATCTCCTTACATTTTCTGACCAAGACTTTCCCGCCCAACCATCTCACAATCATGCACTTCACTTGGAGGTCATTGTGAACAAAAGCAAAATCAAAAGGGTCCTGGTGGATGCAGGTGCAGGTTTGAACATTTGTTCTTTTAGCCTCATCAAGCAGTTAAAGATATCAGAAGATTCCATCGACAAAGGCAAGGGCATCAAAATTAGAGCATATGATGACCAAGAAAGAAGGTCTCAGGGCACAATTAAGCTCCCTATCCAAGTAGGGCCAATGCTTATGGAAACCACCTGTCAGGTCCTGGACCTCGACTTACCATACAACATTCTCCTGGGACGCCCATGGATCCATGCAATGAAAGTCGTAGCATCAACCTTCCACCAATGTGTAAAATTTACACATAATGGACAAGAGGTTACTATCCATGGAGATCTGAGGCGTTTTCATCTCTTTACCCAGAACCTTGAAGCCAAATATTACAAAATCCCCAAGTGCCAAAATGATGAGGGCCCATCCATCATACATCGATCCACCATCACTCACTTCTCTGATAAGTGCAGCATTCCACCATCTCCAAGATCATGAGGGCGCCCACAAGAAAATCAAGCTCCTCATCACAGAGCCTATCCTCAAAATTATCTGAATTCACAAGGTGGGGAGACCTTGGCCACGAAGTAATCAAAGCAGATCCATCAAACATGTTGTATCGAGATGAAAGACTGAAACCTGAATTACCAATGGATGAAAGAAGCAGAGGCCTACACATGATGCTTGCGATGGGCTATGACCAAAACCATAGATTGGGACAAAATTACAACGGCCTTATAATACCTATCATGCCGGAGACGCGACCCATAACAAATCTTGGTCTTGGATGTGCCACTTCGAGAATAACCATACATGGCCGAAGTCCTCCGGCTAGAGCCGCTAATGTTTCTCCTCAGCCAATAATAGTACAACTACACTCACCAATAGTCATAGGTAGGGACACACATAATTTTATAACCGAGCCCTACATTAGTAGCGATGATGAAGATACCTTATCCAACCTACCTAGTTTATTCGAAGATACCACCCTGTGTATGATTAGTACCTTATCTTTCGAATCCGATCATCAAAATCATGAGATCCGCTTAGTCTACCCCCAACTGATTGACTATGACCAACGAGGACCACCAGTTCTTGATATATTCGAAAATGATGAAGCGCTCTCAGAATTCATGGGGTTGAGGGATAAGATTCCAGATGGAGATCATAAGGCAGGATTCATAATGGAGTTAGATACACACGCCTACTATGGGGAAACAATTGAATCCTTTAGTCGCAAAAGTGAGAAACTAAGAATCATATCTAAGTCCTTGAGAGAAAACCACAGTGTGGCACTCTCTGATAAGAAAATAGTAAAAATAAAGGACATATCCAATGGTGAAAACCTCTTTGAGGCGCCTGAGGATGAAGGATTCAATCTTCCCCTAAGAGCTATTCATCAAGAGAAGTCAACATTCTTGGCCGAAAAATGCAACCCAGTCAACCTAGGAACAGAGGAGACCTCGCATATCACATTCTATGCGGAATCACTATTATCAGAAGAGCAAGAACTTCTAGCAGCATTCCTAAAAGAAAGAAAAATAAACTTCGCATGGAGTTATGCTGATATGCTAGGACTTGATCCAAATACTGTGGTCCACCACCTAGCAGTGTATCCAGATGCAAAACCTGTCAGACAAAAGCTTCGCAAAATGCATCCTCAAATTGCTTTAGTAGTCAAAATGGAGCTCAAAGCGCTACTAGATCTTTTGGATTCATCCAGGCCAATTGATTATCGAATGGGTATCAAACTGGTACCTATTTCAAAACCACAAGCCCAGACTATCAGAATCTGCACAAATTTCAGAGATTTAAACAAAGCATGTCCCCAAGGATGATTTCCCGGCTTCCCAACATCGACATGATAGTGGACATGATAAGCGAGACACGAGATCTTTATCGTTAATGAACCCGGATTTTTCAGGATATAACCACATCATGATAGCAAAGACCAAGCACAGGCGGCTTTCCTTGTCCATGGGGGACCTCTGCTGGAACATGATGCCCATTAGAAGCTACCTAAAAAGAATCACGAGGGGAACGTATCAAAGGAGCCATGACGATATTTCATGATATGATTCACAACTTGTTCGAAGACTATGTAGATGACATCCTAGCAAAATCAAGGAAAAGACAAGATCATATAGCAACCCTAAGTGCTATCTTTGACAGATTGGAGGAATACAAGGTTAGACTAAATCCCAAGAAGTGCGTCTTCGTCGTACAATCAGGTAAACTACTAGGATACATAGTCTCCATGAGGGGTATCGAGGTGGATCCAGCAAAAGTCAAAGCAATCCTTGAGATGGAAGCACCAAGAAACTTAAAACAACTGAGAGGCCTCCAAGGAAGGCTCCAATCCATTAGAAGGTTTATACTTCGGCCCCGGAAAACCAGCGGGATCCGTATTCACACCTACTCCACAAGGGGGTAGTGTACAAATGGGATGCAAAATGTGAAGAAGCATTCAACAAAATCAAGGAATACTTACTGACACGGCCAGTATTAATGCCACCTATCCCAAGAAAGCCTTTGATCTTATATGTGTCGGTAACAACAGCAGCCCTAGGGCTCTTCTTGCTTTCCGACATGATGAAAGCAGACAGAAAGACATATACTATATCGGACAATGGTTAGTCACAGGCTAAATTACTCCTTCATTGAAAAATATTGCCTTACCGGTAGTGTTTGCATCCAAAAATTCAGACACTACATGTTGGCACACAAGATCAAGCTCATTGCGAAAATTGATCCCCTCAAATATCTTTTATCTAAGGCAATGTTAACTGGCAGAATGGAAAAATGGGTCATGATATTATCAGAATATGACATTGAGTATGTTGAGAGAAAAGCCATCAAGGGTCAAGTTATTGTAGACCAATTAGCGGAAGCACCTATGTATTCTGAGAATCCCCTTGTCTCAGAGTTTCCAGATGAGTCTATTTTTAACCTCAACATTGTTGATCACTGGAAACTATACTTTGATGGTTCATATACACAACATGGATCAGGAGCTGGTGCCTTCTTCATCACCCCACAGGGGGACTGCATACCAAGATCATACAAACTAGCATTTCCTTGCACTAACAACATAGTGGAATATGAGGCTTTGACTATAGGTCTCAAGATAGCAATGCAGTGGAATATCATAGCTCTCAAGGTCTACGGCGACTCACAGTTGATCATAAATCAGGTCAATAATGAATATCAGACAAAGGATGACAAGCTAACCCCATACAAAAAATTGGTGGAGACTCTAAAAGAATCCTTCATCGACATAACATTTGGCCGATTCAAGAACCAACAACAGAGCAGCTGACGCCATGGCTACAATTGGGTCTCTATTAGACATCCCTCATAATGTACTGAAATATGAATTTCTGATCGAGCAGATTCTCGTTCCCACATTCGAGGTATTGGAATCACAATATGTGTGTGAAATCGTTGGTCCTGGCGATCCTTGGTATCATGACATCTATACATATCTTCGAATAGGAGTCATACCCGCTAACCTACCATCGAGCCTAAAACGAACCTTCATCAAAAAAGCGTCTAGATTTGTCATCCTAGGTGATACCTTATACCGTAGAAGCATAGAGGGTACTTTACTACATTGTTTAAATGCTGAGGAGGCATTAACCGCTCTAACCAAGGTTCATAACGGTATCTGTGGCTCACACTCGAGTGGAATGACCATTGCTAAGAAACTGCTGAGGCTGGGGTATTACTGGCCCATGATGGAGCGAGAAGCACATGATCATGCTAAAAGGTGTTTATAATGTCAGCAGCATGGGGACCTCATCCATGCTCCATCTCAAGAGCTTCACCCGATTGTCACACCATGGCCTTTTTCGCAGTGGGGACTCGACCTCATTGGGAAAATCTCACCCACCTCGTCCAATGGCCACAAATTCATTATAACTGCAATTGAGTACTTCACAAAGTGGGTGGAAGCCATACCCATGACCTATGTCACTGGAAAGAATATCTCAAAATTCATCCTAAACTATCTCATCTGTCGTTATGGTGTGCCACAAGCCATTATCTCAGATAATGGGACACCCTTCAAGAACTCGGAGGTTCGCGACTTGTGCGAGAAATTCAAAATCCAGCATCGCTTCTCCACCCCGTACTATCCCCAAGGCAATGGCCAAGCAAAAGCCATGAACAAAACCATCCTCAAAATCCTCAAGAAAATAGTCAATGACGTAGGTCGTGACTGGCACTTGCAGCTTAATCTTGCCCTCTAGGCTTATCGAACCAGCATCCACACACCCACTGGCGCCACCCCCTTCTCCTTGGTCTACGGATCAGAAGCCGTACTCCCCATTGAGATCGAGCTCCCATCACTTCGAATATCACTACAAAATCTCATCACTGATGAAGAATATCGGGTTTCAAGACTAAACGAGCTGGAGTTACTGGATGAGAGAAGGATTGATGCTTTGAATCACTTGCAAGTCTATCAGAATAGACTCAAATGAAACTACAACAAGAGGATCAGAAGTAGGACTTTCCAAGTTGGAGAACTAGTCTCAAAAGAAAATTAGAAGAATGTCCCAAATCCCAGCAGCAAACGCAAGTTCGAACCCAATTGGTTAGGGCCTTTCATCGTCACAGCAACCTACAAATCAGGGGCATATCAGCTATCAACACCCGAAGGGGAACCTCTGCAGGAGCCCATGAATAGCTCCCATCTCAAAAAGTTTTATGCCTAATTCTTCCAAGGTATAGAACCAAAAAATCTAAAAAAATAGAAAAAAATCCCAAAAAAATGGTTACTTTGGCGAAACCTGGAAAACAAGCGTCTTGGTGACAACAAAAAGCAAAATCCAAAAATTAGAAAAAGGATCAAAAAATATAAGAGAAAAATCATTCCTTCAGTGAAACCACTTCTGGCACTTGGGCAAGTACCTTGGTGAAAACTCTAGCAACGGTGCACCTTTTTGTAAATAAGCACTTTTCATCCACAGGACCTTTACTAAGCTTGTTTGTCATCATCCCTCCATTTCGGCCTCCATCATCCATCACATCCATATCTCCCATTCATCACTCATCCACTCACATCCGCACCATAGCTTAGTCTTGTGTTCGTATCATGATCCCTCCAAGTACTACTCGGCCCATCCTCAAGGTCAGTTTGTCTTGCCTTTATCGGAGTAGTCTTTTACATCACACTGGGGGCACGTTCTCATCGGATTGGATTCCGTAGCTATTCGAAGTCCTCAAATCAAAAATCCAAAATATCAAAAATCGTAAAAATCCAAAACATCAAAATCAAAATCCAAAACATTAGAAACTAAAAATCCAAAACATTCAAAACATAATAAAATCCAAAACAAGGTCATTTTATCGAACTACGCTATCTTTGAGCTTGAACGTAGGCAAGGTTGATCTTTGATCATCCTCACAGACATTTAGGTCACCCTATAGAGTCCGGCCATAATAAACTCGACATCTCATCATGTATATCATCATCATCAGAATCTGGCCAAGTCAGGCCGCTAAAATCCACGGGTTCTCTCTCGCGATGTATAACGAGGGCAAGGGGCTAATCATGATAAGCCCCCCGAGGCCCTAGGGATAGGTTTCTTAGTTAGTTCCTTGCCAAAATCTCAGAAAATCCCAAAACATTGAAAATTGAAAATCAAAACATATGTAAATCTTGAAAAATACTCAAAAATAGCTCTCAAAACATTGCAAAACATCAAAACATCCAAATATTTGAAAAAAAAAAAATCCATCCCTCTCATCTCTTGCACCCACAATAAAATACCATTCATAATAAACTGATCACAATTTCTAACTTTTGGTGAAACAGTTAGAAACAAGTCTAACAGGTTAAAAGTGAAAACTCAAAAACGTCAAGTCTCAAGTCTAAGTCAGTACGTAAGCAAGTTGGTCAATTCTTTGTGTCGATATTCCATCATCCAAATAGTCCCATATCAATCATCTAATAACATCATGTCCTAGGATGAATCCTTCCTACAATAGGGATTATTTATCAGAAAGAAAACTTTGGATAAATGAAATGACATACCACCATCCACTACAATAACATGTCCTAGGATGTATCCTTTCCCTACAATGGGCATTATCTTTGGCAATAAGTTTCGCTCCTTATCCTTAAAAACACATTCCCTTTGGTTAGTCATGTATTGAAGAACATCAACTTTGCTGTGTACTCCTTGGTCTTTTCTTTGACTTATCTTATTACGCTCAGTCCAAGGACCTCTCAATGATATCCGAATGAAGGATTTAGAGAGATAGGAATGGGGCAACGATCATTATTCTTTTGTCTGCTGTGCTTGTTGGACGTTCTTGTAAAATAAATTGGCGAATACTTTCTTTGTTAGATATGTATGGAGGATGTTTCAGATAGCTTGTTGACTATTGCATTGATTGTTTATACCTTTCCGTGTTTTGGTCCAAGATGGTTGAGACTTCTAAAGTGCATCCTAGCAAGGTTTCCGTATGTCAGGTGTGAACAAGAATATTCCTATCTATTTGTCGAGTCAAAGTCCATCACACTAAGAACAACGCCATCCTGGTCCTTTATACCTTGATGCATCGTGCTTAGGCATGTTATCAAACATAAAGTAAGTGACCCTTTGAAAATCCCAATCCTTGATAAGCAAATCATCATCATCATCTATCATCATCATCTCTAATAAAGTCTTGACCAATCATGGACTTGTTGGATCCTCTTGTCATATCTGATTTCCACGCTAACATCATGCATCCGTCATGCATCCATCATGCATCCATCCTACATCTACAAACTGTCAACATACCACATATCATTCATATCATACATCATAGGAAACATCAATCATTTTACATGCATTGCATAATCATCATCATAATATAGATCTGTTAGTCTCTCATAACTCATCCATTGCATAATCATGGCATATCACATCATCCATCTCATATCATATCATCATTTAAGTTGTTTAGAATAATATAGATTTGATATTCTAAGCATCTTAAAATCATCTCATTTGCATCGTCATCCATAACCATCCATTTTGAACCTCTTTATCATGAGATCGACCCTCAAATTGAATCTTTTCACTCGATCTCGAGGGGCTGTACTAGTGTACTTCTTTCCGCTGGGGCATCCGAAAAATTAGAAATTTTTTGAATTTTGATCAAGGGGCAAGTTATTCTTTGAACCAACACAAATAAGTACATCGCTTCAAAGAGGGCAAAATGTAGACATGCAAAATTAACATTATGCATTCGATCAAATTTAGTCAAATTAGATGTCGCATTAGGCCCATTCATCACTTTCATCCATTCATTAAATAATCTCATTTCCTAAGGTCATTTATCAAATAAACATTATCATTCAACCTTCATCTTTCATCATCCATTTAATTAAATAAATTAGGACTTTTTTAAATCAAATCCTAAATCATATTCCATCATTTTCTGATTTAAATAAATCAATTATCAAAGTCTTGAAAAGTCAAATCATCTAATCAGCATTAAATCAGCATAATCATCATCTAATCCTTGATAAATGTTAATCCCATCCCACTTGCATTTCTAGATATCTCCACTTCTTGCACAATAAATCAATTTTATTGATTTATTAAAACCTCTATTTCCTCAACATGACAAGTCAAACATGGCATTTATTGCTCTTTTTTCTTGTCCCCCTCTCAAAATTTATTGCAAATTTGAATTCAAATTCTCCCTCTCATGGGCACTCTTCCCAAATCTTGCACATACATCAACCAATCACCATTTTACAAGTGTCCTTCTTTCATTGGTCCAATCTTAGTCCCACATTGGTCCCTCTTCAACACTTAGCATTTTGAAAATCTATAAAATAGGGCCTTCATTCTCATTCAATCATCCAGAATTTTATGCAAGGTTACTCTCTTGGTTTGAGAAATAATCTTGTTCACCATATCCATTTGCATTTTATCATTTTGAGCTTTTTATCGAGGATTGGGAAAGGGTCACTAGCACATGTGACACCAATCCAACATGGAATAGGTGATTACCATGCTTTTGAAATGTCTTCTTGATGTTGTTTTTGTTATTTGTGGCATTTCTTTAGCATAGGTATTTTATTTCATGGAGGTATTTGCAAATTTGTGTGTTATACTAACCCTTCTAATGAGTTTTTGAGGTTGGTCTTACATTGCAAATTTAAGGTACTTCAGTCACCATAGTTTAGAATGTTGTAGATTGTTCATGTATAGTTGAGATACTATCGAGATGTTGTGAGTACATGGATTTATCATTATGATGTTGTAGATGTGATGAAAAGATGGGTTACCAAGTGCTTTTGAGAAAGTTTATAAAGAGTGAAGTCAGAAGTATGTATGTGTTTAGAATGTGCTCTAGTATGTGCTCTATGTTTCTTCTATGTTGATCCTATTCTTGTGTAGATATGAAGGGTTGTTGTTGGAGATCTGTTGGATTCATCTCCTTATTTTTAGCTTCTGACTTGATGGAGTGAAATTTTTATTCACCAATGTGTGAACTAATTTGATAGAATTGCTTGTCTATGGACTGGGAGAAATGATTTTCTCTCCACAGTCCTCTATTGTTTCATTTTAGTTCTTGCAGATCTAGAATATGTCTTGTAGTGGTGTTCTCTAGGTTCTGGAAGAGATGTTCGTGGTTTGGTGTTTCATAAGTTGACTTTTAGATTTGTTATATGTATTTGCACAGTCTGAATGGACTAGTGGAATATGTTTTTTGTTTAAAAGTGGTTACACTTGTTGTAGATGTATCTAAAGGTATATGATATGTGTTCTCATGTATGATAGAGTGTGTCACATCGTCCACATGTTATCTTCTTGTTGGGAAGCATCTACTTCAATGCTCACTTGTGTTTTCATTAGGTCTCGTTGACCTGGTGTTTACACTTCATATGAAGAAGTAAAAATTTAATTAAAGAAGCATGTGGTTGATCTGAGATGTTTCTTTTGGTCTTGGTTAAATATTTAATTGGTCCACTCTCATTCCTTTCCACAGTGGGAATGTTGAGTTGTAGACCTAATTTGAATTTTTGAAATGAAGCGTATGTGGCCAACCTTGGAAAAAGTTTCTAAGGTTGAAGACGGTATAAATGCAAGTCGAGTTATGAAAGATTAAATATAAAAAGTAATGAAGTAAGCTAGAAGTGAAGAGCAAAGTTGTGGGAAAGTGAGTTGAGGTAGAAATACTTTATTGTGTTAGATTCTATAAAGCAGTGAGCTGAAGGTTTTTGAAATCTTCTAATCCAAGTTGTGGATGTGTGTAAATTTTTGTGGTAGATCTTTCGGTTATCTTTTGTATCTATAGGTAGTGATCCTCCCTGTTGGACAGTGAGTCCTTTCTATATAAAGTAAGCCTTCGTATTCAGGCAGTGAGCCCTTGGAAGTGAGCCTCTTGTATTCAATTTTGCTATCACTTTATATTGTGAGTTAATCTTCACTGTGGTTTTTCCCTTATTGGGTTTGCCATGTAAAATCTAGTGTTCATTGTGTTGATTTTTCTCTCTATTATTTTCAATTCATCTTCATACTTAATAATAGAATAGTGTGGTTGTGAAGTTGATAAGTGTTTGAAGTTTTGTAATTGAATTTGGTGACAATTGATTCACCCCCCCTCTCTATTGTCTTGCACCTTTTAACATCAAGTCCCCTTGAGGATAGTGTTGCAACAATAGAATCCTACTTGTTCATGCCATTCTGTAACCTCCAAGTGATATCTTCATTAGGCAATCCCTTCCAATGAACCAAGTATTGAAAATAGGCATTTCCTTTTGGCATTGACCAGTTCTCCACTTGAGATTGTTGCTTTTCACTTGATGAATGATCTGTGATTCCTTCCTCATCTAGAAATTTTTTCAAATATACTTCTTCACCTACAACCTCCTCTCCTTCTTCCTTGTAATACACTATCTTTCCCTTCCCTTCATTGGTATACTTGGACTTTTCCACATCTCTTTGCAACTCAACCTTAATCTCTTCCCTTTTTCTTTCCCTCTCTTCCATATGATGTTCTGCTCCTATATCTACTGCTTGATCAAGTTTACCAACCTCTGATATGAGATGATTTGAATGACCACTATCCTCTTTTGAAATTATTGAATGGAACACCTCTTCTAGCTACATATCAACATACCCCTTAATCCAACCTTGAATCTGAAAAATCAATTCATCCTTGACCTTCAACTCAATATCATTTCCCTCCAAAATCATATCATTCTTCAATGTTTCTGTCCTAGTGTCTTCATGTGTATTGGAGGTTGCAAGATTCATGTTCTCCTCTTCTTTCACCTTGATGAACTCCTTCCTTCCTACCATGATCACATTAGGTTTCATGGTTTTCCCTTTATCCTCCTCTTTCAAGGGTGTCAAAGTAAAAGAAATTCCATATTTTTCTATCTCATAGGTATTTCTTCTACCATCATACAAAGCATGTCTATCAAATTGTCAAGGTCTCCCTATCAGCAAATGGAACACATCCACAAGTAACACATCACATAGAATTTTCTCCATATACCCACCTATATTGAACTCCACCCAAATTTGCTCATTCACCAAAACAAACTGACCCTCATTCAACCAAGAAACTTTATAAGGAGTATCATGTGGAATTCTAAACAATCTAAGTTTCTCAACCATCTCATTAGAAACCATGTTATTTGTGCTTCCTGAATCAATTACAACCTTACATACCTTACCCATGCACTTACAAGTTATCTTGAAGAGTGTCCTTCTTTGTGATGGCTCCTTCTCCATTGATGAGTGTTCTTACCATTAGTGATTCTCCAACTTTACGTGCATCATGTTGTGATGGAGATTTTACACTCTTATTATCCTCTTCTTGCACCAATTGAGCTTTTCTTTCACATCCATGTGAGCTAGAGGGTTGACCTTCATTGCACTTCCATGCTTGGTGTCCAAATTTTTTGCACTTATAGCACCTTCCAAATATGCCTCTAAAGCCTGATCTACCTCCTCTAAATCCACCTCTTGCATAAGAAACTTGTTCTTGTGCTTTGCTTGTGTCTTCTTGACTTTCATAGGACTGTCGTGGAGTAGGAAATGAAACTCTTCCTCTAGAAGTGTTGCCTCTACCCCTGGTTCATTTTTCTTCCCTTCTTTTTACCTTTTCCTCATCCCTAATTTCCATTTGATAGCACTCCTTAGTCATTATTGGATTTTCCAAAGTTAACTCCTCTTGAATGTTGAATCTTAATCCACTCAAATATTTAGCAACCTTCTCCACTTCATCCTCCATGTGACCTTCCCTTATAATCAACTTATAAAATTCTTTAATATAGGCTTTGACATCCATTTCTTTTTGTTTTAGACCTCGAAGTTTCTTATGCATTTGAATTTCATAATTAGATGGTAAGAACTTACCCTTAATCTTCGCCACCATGTTCTGTCCCAAGAAATAATCTTTGACTTACCTTTCTTCCTCCTTTCAATTTTCTCATAATCCCACCATAACAGTGAATAAACATTCAATTTTGTTTTTTCTATCTTCACCCTTTGTTCTTTAGGTACATCCTCACACTCAAAATAATTGTCAAGTGTTGCAACCCAATATAAAATTTCTTCATCATTCAAATTACCTCCATACTTAGGTACATCAATCTTCACCCTGGGTTTATCTTCCTTGACTACTCTCAATAACTTAACTATCATCTGATCATCAGGATCCATTTCCTCTTCCTCTTCTTCTTCAGAGTCACTCTCATCACCGATGACCATACCTCTCTTATAAATTTTTTCTAGAGTATAAATACTCTCCTTTAACTTTCTCATATCTCTACCATGCTTTTCCTTCAACTCATTGACTTCTCTAGCAACAGTTTTCCCTTTTGGAGGTATTTTATTCCTTCTTCAACTCAACCTTTTTCCCTTCTTTAGATCAGACCTATGCTCTAAAACCAACTTGATGCAAAGTAAGGTATGAAAATGAAAACTCACTCAATCTATCCTTTTTCAAGGTCTTAAAACATCAAACAAGTTGATTCTCTACAGAAACCTTTAAACCTAATAAGATAGCAAACTAGGTTTTCACACCATAATTTTCAAACCCCACCTCATACCCAGAAACAAATTACAGATTTAGACACCCATTAAGGATTTTGAAAACATATTCAATTTTCAAGGGGGTTACTTTGGAACACAACCTCCAATTTTTTGCTACTACACTTGACAAGAAGCCTAATTAGGCTTGTGCAAATAGGAACCTATTGATTTTACACACTCCCAACTTCCACTCTTCAAACCAACACCCTAAACATGTAAAATATATTCTTCCTCAACTATTCCAACCCTTTTAATCCACTATCCAAAATTTTTTATTCAAACCCTAACCTCTATTCATCATTTTTTCTTAAAAACATGAGTTTCATCAACTAGAGCATCAACCCATTTTCCAAAATCCTTGTACCATACTCCTTCCAATACCATGAACATAAAATAAAATATACCTACTCCCATTCCACTGGTTCTTAGGCCATTTCACAAGTGGAATGGCTCAAAAATTCATTTTCTTTCACTTAAACCCTCAAAACTAGGGTTTTTGAACTAGTCTTAGAAAATCTACTATAAAATCCTCAAAACTTGATGAAATCTTATGAAGAGAAAATAAAAAGGAATATAACTCAACACTTCATCAATTTTAATGCATAAAATATCAACTACATGTTGTACAAGGCCGTACAAGAGCATGTAGCATCAAGTTTTCTTTAGAACACAGGAAATATGGAGTCTTTGTTATTCAAATTTCAAACTTACAACATCAAAAACCTCTACCAACATTCACAAGGTTTATGTATACCTTTAAAAATCCAAAACAATTGACTACAATGAAATTTTTAACTCCTAACTATTCAACTTCCTCCAAATGCAAAAAAATGCAAAGTTCCATAGCAACTTTTTGCAAATTTTAGCACAATGGAGCAATTTTTACAATTAGACCACAATTGACCCCAAAACATCACAAAGACATGAAAAAAATAAATATATCTTATTCCCACAAAAACATGACTCAAACACTAAAATATAACATTAGATTCATTTATGTATCATGGAGGCCTATGGTGCCCTGCATCAGTTTCTTAAGAAGGGTCGTGGGAAACAAAAAACCTTAAACAGTGATAGTGAACAAAACCCTAAGCCCTCGGATATTGACCCAACCCAAATTTAGTAGGATTCTAAGATGGAACATGAAAATTTTAGGAGTTCCATTGGTGGCTCCGGTTGGGGATGCATGCCTCTCGCAAGCATGGCAAAATCCTAGAATCTAAGGTTGAAGCAAACCGGCCAAAAAACATAGTGAATCAAAAACTAGGGAACTACCCAAACTTGGTAGCAAGACTCAACCAGACACAACAAAAGAAAACACACCTATATATAGAATATACAAAACCTATAGTGTACATAGAATCATAACATACTTAGGAGAAGTATGGCTTTTAGAACTATCCATGTACTGGTAGCTCATAAATTTCACTTGTCAAGCTTTGGAGGAAATATGAATCCTCCCCATGTGTGTTGGCTATCAAAAAGGGGCCTAAATTTAATACTTCAAACTTTCCATGTTTACCCTTATCTTGAGCCCTTTCATTCCAGGCTAATACCATACTATTCACCTCATTTTCTAAGAGAAGCTCTCTTGTCATGCAAATGCTTGACTTGCAGCTACAATTCACATTTTTGGCTTCAGCTTCTCATCTAGTTTCATTTAATAGCATCAAATTATCAATTATGTGTTACATATCATCACAGATATATATTATCATCATATTATTGCACAAATTTATATATCTTTAGCAAGTTATTCTGTGGAAACCTAGCATCTAGACCATATACCAAGACAAATGGTGAATAATCAATAGCCTATTTCATAATCACTCTATCTGCCTAGAGTGCCACCTTCAACTTTGAGTCCCAATCTTTCTTGTTCATCTCCATCACCCTTTTGATGATTTTCATTAAGCTCTTATTGCTAGACTCAACCTAGCTATTTCCTTGAGGATGTTAAGGTGAGGGATAAGAAATTTGTATGCCATGTTTATCACAAAAGTATTTGAACTCCTCATATCTAAAACGCATGGAATTATCTAAAATGATCTTTTTTGGGACTCCAAACCTGATCAGAATATTGTTCAATAAGAAGTCCATCACCACTTTGCTTGTTTCCTTTCTTGTGGGTATTGCTTCTACCCAATTTGTGAAATAGTTAGTGGCAACAAGGATCCATGAATGTCCTCCACTAGACTTCTATAGTATTTCTCCAATGAAATCAATTCCCCATTGTTGGAAAGGGGATTGAGCAACAATTGGCCTAAGTGGTAAACTTCCTGAGAATTTTAGTTTTCCTACAAATATTTGGCAAGCATCACAAGTTTTAACAAACTTGTGGGCATCCTTGAAGATGGGAGGCCACCAGAATCTTGATCTTAATATTTTATGAGAAGTTGTATTTTCCATATAATGACCACCAAATACTCCATTATGCATTTCCTACAAGAGTTCTAAGGTTTGCTTTCCATCCACACATTTAAGCAATACACCATCCAGATTTCTCCACCACAAATCATTGACAATAATTACATACTTGATGGCATGCAAATTTAATGTCCCTTTGTCATTGTTAGACATATCTATAGGACATTGAAAAGTCTATAAATATTGGACAATCCTTCTATACCATCCACATTTTTTCATATCACAGATAGGTGTAACATCAACTATCTCTATTTGATTTATCCGGTTAGATTCCAAATTAGTTTTTTCCATCAATTTAGCTAGGCCCTGCCCTCATACTAATTTTGTAATTTGGAAATCAATGTTAAATTCTTGGATCATGTTGATCCATCTACAGCTTCTTCCTATGGTTTCTTTTTGTGTGAAGATATATTTCACAACAACACTAGGTACAAAAGCAATGATAGCAGCTCCCACTAAATAAGTCCTAAAAAAAATTTACAGCCTTAACCAGAGCATATCCTTGTTTTTCAATCATATCATAATTAATCTCTATGGCTTGCAAAGATTTACTAAAGAATGCAATCGGTTGTTCAAATCCCTCTTCATTTTCCTATAATAAAACATCAACAACAGTATGGAAGGAAGAAAAAGATAAAATGTGCATTGGCTTAGAAAAGTTAGGAGACTAAAACTAGAGCCTCCTAAATATCTTGTTGAATTTTCTTGAATTCCTAACTAGCATCTTCACTCCATAGGACCTTTTCTCCCTTCTTCAACATCTTGGAAATGGGTCTTGTGATTTCTGCAAAGTTAGTCACAACCTCCTCAAGAAATTGATCTGTCCAAAGAATGAATGAATGCACTTGACATTCTTTGGCTGAGGGATCTTATCTATGGATGCTACCCTTCCAAGGTCAATCCTTACTCTATCTTTTGACACAATGTGCCTCAACAATTTTTTTTCAATGACCCCAAAGGCACATTTCTTTAGATTCAGAGATATCCCGTACTCTAGAGACTTGAAAAAATACCTTTTCCAAATGCATACAATGATCTTCCTCCTTTTTGGAGTAGGCAGTCAAGTCATTTTGTTATATAGCAATGAATAAATCAATAAAATAAGAGAAGGCTACATCCATAGCCCTCTAAAAGGTGGAACCTGCATTCATCAAACCAAATGACATCCTCATATATACATAGGTGCCCCATGGAGTAGTGAATGCAGTCTTATACTACTTAGACTCCTTTACCTTCACTCGGTTAAGTTAGGAAAATCATGGTCATCTCAAAAAGAAACATCCAAGAATAGCAGTGCCTTCAGTAATTTTATTTCATTCAAATAGCCTCAAGGACACAACTACTATGCCATAAATTGGAAATAGGCACAGATGATTTCCCACATTGACCCTTTTGAGAAAAGCACATACATAACTAACCGGATTCAACACTATGCATAGATTCAAACTTGTTGAATCAACCAACATGAAAGAAAAACATAAATGGACACTTAGATATGTTGCAAATATGTGTCTAATTGGTGTTTTCATTTATTTCAACACAATATAGGTTGTTGCAGTGAAAGGACACAAGTGATAGCAGGTTCAAAATATGCTCAAGTATGTGTTTGGAATGTATGCTGGTGTGTGCTTCACATTTCTACTATGTTCTTCCTATGCATATGTATATTTGTAGTGGTTGTTGAAGGACATCCATGGGTGATATATCTTGGATTATAGCTGCTAGTTTGATGAAGAGTGAAAGTTGATCTCACTAGTTTGTGAACTAATATGACAGAGTTGGTTATCTGTGGAATGGGAGAATTGTATATGCTCCACAGTCCTTCACTAATTTTCTTCAGGTCTTACGGATATGGAATAAGCTCTATAATGGAGTCATCTATGTTCCATCAAGAGTTCTCATGGTTTGGTCCTACAGTATGAATATTTGAGTGAGCCTCTAGTATGCTATGTTTGAATTTTGAGCCTCCGGTAAGAATCATCCAGTAGCTTGCTCTGCATTTCTTACATATTGAATATTTTTTTTTGTAGATTGGGAGTTATTTAGAGGCATTTCTAAAGATGGTATGATCCAAGTTGGAGTATCTAGTATGGTGAGTTGAGTGAGTTATGTTCACCAGAGTAAAAATTGCTTTATCTGTACAATTGGTGGTGACAGAGAGAATGTATTTTGCTCCACATTACTCCGCATTTACATATTTTGATTTATGGTTTTGGAATTAGGTTTGTAATATTTTTATGTGCCCTCAACTAAAATTTTTCTTGGTTTGGTAGTCTAGAAGTGATATCTTCTTTATGATAGTTTTTTTTAGAGGGCTTTGATTTGATAAACGCTACAGATAATGTTTTTGATAAAAAGGATAAATAGGTTTTGAATGGACCCAAAACCATCAAGTTTTGAAGGGACCTAAAACCCAAACAAGGATGGCCAAGCTGCCAAAAAGGAAGTCAAAAAATCCCCACAGTAGAACAAAGAAAAACTAGCAGCCAAAAAAACCAACTGCCCAACACAGCGCCAAGATTTTACATGGATCTTGAACCCATTTGTTTTGATGGGACCAATAACCTAATACAACCAAGTTTTGGTAGGGACCTTAAACTCGAGAGAAAATCCTACAACAACTAGGCCATAGAAAACCAATCACTCAAAAAGATTAATCTTTGTATACCACTGGCAGAAACTACTAAGTCATAGGTCTGCAGAAGCAAAGTCCTAAAATTAAAAAAAAACTTTCCTAGCAGCATGCACTCTCCACCTCTATAGGAAAGGTCATTACAAGAACCCGAGGCACCAAATGCATTCCAAAAAATCCAGTTGCTCTCTCCACCTCTATAAGAGACAAAACCCAACACATCCAACCCACCACATCCCCAACACCTCTGCAAACCACAATTCCACCTCAATAGAAATGGGAACCCCCTCAATGGGAAAAAAAAGAGGAGACCTTCAACCAAAAAATACAGATCAACTTGAGAGGGAGAGGACTCCACCTCCAAAGGAGAGGTATTCACCTCAAAAGAAGACCTGGTATTTAAAGAGAAAGAGGAGAGTGTAGTGAGAAGGAGGGACAAAGTACGCAACCACAACAGAAACATCTGGGTCTTCAAAATAATCTCTAAAAACCACCCAGCCCTCCAAACCTTCATCACTGAACAAAAATGATTTAACACCAAATCCATACCCACCGAAGGGTCCATCCAAAACACCATCCCCCAAACACCATCAAGGAACAATAAGGCACATGAGGGGAAAACCTTGAATAAGGGATTAGAAAAAACACTTGCTCTCATCATCAAAGACTCTTGATAAAACTAGCGCAGGCCCACACAAAACCTAGCAAAGCATATGGGGAAAAAAAACCAAATTTGAGCAACATAACCACTCCACCAAATGGGCCAACAACTGAAAATAGTCTCCAAACTAGGAAAAGAGGTAATGAAATCCACCTGCCATTTGGAAACCACAAACATGCTGACAAAATTCCCAAGAAAGAGCCACCAATTAGAGAATGTGTGGAAGCAACGAACACCCCAGAAGAAGTGGTAAGAAGAAAGGGCCAATAGACAAAGCCCCCAAGCCATCCTGCTACTCTAAGCAGAACTAGAAATGAGCCCCTTCTTCAACCCAAAAACTCCAAAGAATCCCTAGCAACCCCACACTCCCTGCTAAAAGGAAACCACAACCGTCCCAACCAAAATAGAGAACCCCCAAATAGATAATGCACAAAATCAATGCACGCACTAGAAGAAGTAAGAAGAAGAAAAGGCCAACAAATAAATCCCCCAAGCCATCCTACTACACTAAGTAGAACTAGAGATAAACCCCTTCTTCAACCTAGAAACTTCAAGGGATCCCATGCAACCCCACACACCCTACAGGGAGCAAAAAATCCACCCAACACAACAAAACACAAAGGGAAACAGATTAGCCCACCAACACCCAGCCATAGCATCACCAACAACAACATAACCCCAACCTAGGGCATCAACTAAGTCCCCACCCGTAGCACCACTATAGAGCACCAATAAGGGAGACACAGGGAAAGCATCCCAAAGAGAAAAAGCCAGAGAACCATCTCCAGCCATCAAATGCAATGAAGAGTTGTCTTTGAAGCTGACCCAGATGACCAGCCAGGGAGACCAAGCATGAGCAAGATCCCCCTCACCTTCAAAGACACTAATAGCCCCATCCACAAAAAAAAATCTTCTCCCGTCCACCTACATCGATGCCAATCCTAGCACCCAAGAATGCCTCCATCCTAGTCTACCCACACATAGATTCAACTTCACCAAATGCATAGCCCAATAAAACAACCAAAAATAGTCACCATGTGGGTTAGGTTCGTCATCGTCTTCCTTTGCATCTTCAAAAAATTTCAAAAGTGATCCTCGTCGCTTCTTCCCGTCCACACCATTCACCATTTTTAGAATTGCATAATCCTATAGATAATGTTGTCAGAGCTTGTGTTGAGAATAAAATGAGCTTGTGGATGTCTCTTAATTGTGTTTCTACCTTTTGATTGGTCTGTAAGATGATCGATGGCCAGTGTTCACACTTGAAGGTTTACAAACGGTTTGGCCCATGTTGATAGGGGATTCAAATCAATGACTAACATGTTAATAGAATAAGATCACCTAACTTACTGATATTTGAACATTTACTGAAGATGACACTGAAAAGGTAACATGTTTGATCAAATGAAAAAAAGAGGAAATTAAATTCATATTGGTCTTTGGGGTCGAAAAGAGAGCTAAATTTCGCAAATTCTTGATAACAAGGATTGATTGGTGTGCAACCTGATGATTGGTGTGTAGCCTGATGTGAGATATGGAAAATATGATTGGATTTCATCATTAGTGGACATAATAGTATGTGGGCAGCTCAATGATCTAACATTTTCTTATGTTGGTTGCAAGTGAGAAACCCTAATAGGGGGTTTGACTCGTATGAAATATACAAAGGCATGGGTTAGAAAATTGAGTTTCCATGTGTGCTTAAATGAAAAAGAAGAAGTGAAAGAGAATTATAATAGAGAAGAAGAATAATAAAAATACAAGAATATGATTATAGTAGTGTGAGAGTGAGTAGAGAGAAAATTATAATGTGTTGAATTGATGCATCATAGGTTAAGTAGAACCATGATATACATAATTGATTGAAAATATTTGTAAGAGGTTGCAACCTCCATTAATAATGAGTTGCAGCTTAGTTAAGGGTGTTGTAGCATCCTTGAAGCTGTAGCTTTTAAACATGGAGTTTTTTCTTCCTTGGTTTGTAGCCCTAAATATTGTAACTGAACTTTGATGCTTCTGAGGCTGGATTAGGACAGTAGATCCTAGCAAAAATTGTCATCGTGGTTTTTCCCATCTTGAGTTTTCCACATACATACTGTGTTATGCGTTGATCTCTTTTGTGCCTATGGTTATTATATCTATTAGTGTTTCAATATGTAAATTTGAGCTTAAGGTTGAATAAAAAAAAGGTTTTAAGAATTGAAAGTTTAAATATCCACTGATTCACCCCCCTCTCAGTAGATCATTGTGTTTCAACAAGATATACATGGGGAAAACCCTTATGGGTAAAAAAACCCACACTCCAAAAGATCTAACCATTGTATCATTCAGTAACAAAAGAGTTACAATACAATTGAGGCTTACAAACTTTATAGGAGTTTACATCTTGTCCATCTAGAGAATACAGATAACAACCATTCAAAATCCTCACATTGTTACAATACCCTCACACAACATATAGTGAAGATTCATCTCCTCTACCTATCAACCCTCTCCTAGACAGTGTCTTGTCCAGCCCATCCCTTTGGCTTCTTAGGTTCACATTCTTCACTTAGCTACCTCACCTCTCAGCCAGTCAATCAACATCAGGGTTCACAATAGAACATTCAATGTTTATACCATTCATTCTATCCAACGATTCCAGGACGACTAGGAAAACCAACCAATTTCCAATCATTGATCCAACCATCAATAGTTTCTAGTCATTCAACATTTTCCACCTTAGCATACATCAGGTCCCACTGAGACATCCTTCATAGGCTACTAAGTCAACCATGTATTGGTCTATTGGTGAGACCATCTTTCAAGTCCCAATGATAAAGCTACATCTTAGTGATCAACCTTACCATCGGCCCATCGGGGAGACACTAAACTAACTCCAACCGATATACAAATGTCATACCAATGAAGGTTACACTAGTCCATGTGGTCCCATAGCAAAGTCAGCTCCAACTACCGCTCTCCACCTATTAGATTGTCACCATGTCACTACCAGTCAACAACCATTAGGTATCACACCATCGAGGGAACTCAAGCCAAAGTCTTGGCAATGGGACAAAGTCTTGTCGATGACACTTCCCTTTACACCATCGGCTTGGGTCCCACCACGATCATTGGTTTGTCGTTCAAACTACCGCTAGGGTCCTCCCAATAGTAAGGTGTCACACCGATAGACCAAGTCGCCAACATCAAACAATTAGGTCATTGTAGGGACAATCTTTAGAGTCTCGTTGACCAAGCCATGTCTCGAAGATGATCAACTAAGTGGAGACTCATCGGACCATCATTGGAATAGAGAACAAGGTCCTAGTTATATGAGTAGGTCAGGTCGAGAAGAGATAGAAACAAGGCTTCAAGGAGTGTAACAAGCCAATAATTTGAGGCACAAATCCCAACATTCTCCCACTTGAAAAATAACTTATTGGATTCTCCCAATCAAATATCAAAGTCCCTATATCCAAGACATACGCAACAACATTCAAAATGTTCACCATCTCCGACAACTATTCTAGCCATCCTCCAAAGGAAAGAAACATGCCATAGTGTATATGCACTAGTCTAAAAGAAAACCATCTCCAAGCCCAACTTATCCAATGATTATAGCTCACTTTCAGCACTCCATTGTGCTCACAGCTTGTACAGAAGCACCAACTTCAAAGCCCCAAACATAACACAATCATGAAGCCATTCTCCAAAAATAAGATATAACATTAGCTAGAACAACAACCAGAAAACCGATTGCTCCCTTCCAACTGATCAACCCACATGACCAAAAATAGTACCCACGGTACATGCTAACCATCCAATCTCTCATGCCTTCAAGGTATCCACATCAATAAACTCATGCCACCTACATATCAAATCCATTGACTACAAAAGAAAATTCTATGTTCCAACCAGTCAAAGAAGATAAAACACATTCAGGAACTCCCATTGCATGGGTAATGCCAAATCTTAAAGATCAAAAGCATATAAATTCTACCAATGATAGCACATAGAAAATGTAACCCCAAAGAAACATCCACAATGATATGCACAGCCTACAAATTAATAACCTATAAGAACAATTCTGACCACTATTCTTCACAACAATTCCCAAGTTCTTCACACCCAACACAAGAAAGAGATAAAGAACCTCCAAGTTACCACCCAAGAACTTGAGTGAAAACAATAGCTCCAACTAAATCTCAAACCGATGTAAAAATTAAAAAAACCTCTAGGAAGATAACCAGGACCTAAGAGATAAAAATTGCACATCATGTACCTATAGAACATCCTCCTACATACACCTCTAAATTACAGTTGATTCAAGTATGATATCCTTCATAATACCCCAAAGAGAACAACATAAAAACACCCAACCGTTCAATCTCCAAGATCAAACACAACATATATATCCAAAAATCAATATGGATGTAAGCCTCTCAAAGAAGATCAAACTACTCCATTTCCCATTTTAGGAAATACGCCCAATGCATCTCCTAAACTAAAAATAAATGAATGTAATCACAATGCATAAGGAGATAATGGTGTTGCCCATCTTTCACTATGAATCCTCCATAACCATTAAATAGTAGTTCAAAATCCATATCATGAAAGAAAGCATAAAACACATATGAAAGATATAATGGGTGAATACCTCTTGAATAATTAACTTTTGAGTAGACCAAGAGTGGGGAATGAGAATACTCCTCCAGGGTAACCAAGTCATCATGACTCATCCAAGAGCTATCTCCTCATTTGTCTCTATTCAACTCATGTCCAACCAATGTGTAAGCTCCTCGAACTTTCTACTGAAATCTTCATTAGGAGTAACCATCAACACCTCTCTCATAAGAGAAATACATCCTCGCCTTATTCTCCATGTATCAATGAGCATCTGCAACTGATCATCTCATGCTAAACTACAAATGCATCATTGCAACATCATGAAGTTCTCAAACATATGATCAATGTACCCTGCACACAAAGAATCTCCAAACCATTGTCAAAGCTCTAATCAAATGAATCAGGAACATATCATCATGATCTTACCATACCCATTTCCGAGATACCATGGTCCAAGTGACCTTACCATGGTCTCAAGAGAAATTCCTCATGCCAAAACTCTAATGCACAAGCAAGAGTATAAAATGACATGAAACAACTCTAAACCAACATCACCTTTCAAGCACCACCAACACCTTAGCCAAAGACTCCAAGCGTCCTCCATGGTTCCAAGATATTACACATCCTCAAATAATGTCCATGCAAATGTGAAAGAACCCTTCTGCAGCAACAAGATCTAAGAGTCCCTCCTAGTAACATCTGCAACAATAAAGAAGATCATTCACCACCAAGTGATGAACCCTCAGTCACTACTAAAGCTCCCACTAAATCGTGACACCTTAGCTCTCCAAGAATTATGACCAAACATATGCTAATCTAAAACACCTCCAGGTCCACTCAATAACATGTCCATCTAAAAACAATACCAAGCAACACCAAGATCTAAAAACCAAGCAAACAACACCATCACTATCAAAATCTTACACAAACCAGTGTACCCAAGCTATCCATGACATCATTATACACACGCTATAGGTCCCCATAGTAGACTATTTAGGTACTCAACTCCATCCTTCCTCTCATCCAGAAGCAACCACATAATGCACAAGTGACTAGAGACAAGGTCAACTAACAGATCTACACCAACACAAAATCAAACCTCATGGATATTGACAATCCACTTCTGATTTCTCACACAACAAACATGTAGGTAAAGACAACCCACAACATTTCTCAACTCGTAGATTCAATCAATGAAGCTTGCAAATCCATCATCGCACTAGAAAATGCAAAATTGAGACCTCAAGGAGAATAACAACACAGAAAACTTGACTCAAACACCAAATCAAACTTAGATCCAATTCACCAATCACATCCACAATGAGCAACATAATCAAGGGAATGCATTAAGCAAGACCAAAAAAATCTGTAAGTTTTTCTTGACCGTGTAAAACCTACAAAATCATTGTGTTTATAAAACACCCATGCACACCCATATCCACTACATATCTAGACGACTCAAAATTTTGCACATAACTATCATGGTTAACAAAAAAAATGGAATAACATGAATATGCATCACCATAGAATTTTTAGGAAAATCTATAAAACCTCTAGAACCAAAGAACATGAATCTAAACCATGCAAGTACAAGGCATCCTTAAAAGTAACAAGTAGTACATGAACTCTAGGCCCATTTCAGACCAATTCGAACCACCAGCACGAACATGCATACAAGAGAGCCAAGATATTCAAAAAAAATTAGACCACCCAAAGATCAACTTCATAGCCTCCATGGAATTAGTGTAATAGAGAACAATGCCTTGAGTACTAGGACAAAGCACCTAGCACAAGATCAATACTCCATGGCTGAATAATAACCCAAGCATCTCCATACCATCAAGGAGCCTCTCACACAAACACCTAGTATGAACCACACTTTTTTGCAACACAACCATAAGCATAAAATCACACCCCTTGCCTCAGGATCATTCATTGCCAACCAAGAGCCTCAAACCACATCATTACAATATGATCAACTCTAGTTTCTCCATCTTCAATTTCTTTCACACTGTGTGTTGTCTCAAACAAGCAAGGAATTTTACTCACCAAAGGATTAATCATTAGTTGACTCCTTCAAATCTCTCTAAGCTTTCCAAGATAAGAAATATTCATAGAAGGAATCCACATAACTGAGAAAAAACAAGAATTCTTTCATGCAAGCACATGCAAGCCACATGCAATTCCATGCAAGTACATGCAACACACATGCAAGTACATGCAACTCACAATCCTACACATAAAAGTATAAGAAAATCCTAGAAGAAGGCTCTGATACCACTTGTTAGGAAAATCATGGTCATCTTAGAAAGAAACATCCAAGAAAAAAAGTGCCTTCAGTGAATTTATTTCATTCAAATAGCCTCAAAGACACAACTATTATGCCATAAATTAGAAATAAGCACATATGATTTCCCACATGAACCCTCCTAAGAAAAGCACATGCATAACTAACGAGATTCAACACTATGCATAGATTCAAACTTGTAGAATCAACCAACATGAAAGAAAAAGATAAATGGACACATAGATATACGTGGGGAAAACCCTTATGGGTAGAAACCCCACACTCCAAAAGATCTAGCCATTGTATTATTCAACAATAAAATAGTTACAATAAAATTCAGCCTTATAGCCTTTACAAGAGTTTACATCTTGTCCATTTGGAAAATATAGAAAACAACCATTCAAAATCCTCACACTACTACAATATCCTCACACAATGCATAGAATACAGATTCATCTCCTTAACCTCTAGACCCTCTCCCAGCTAACCTCTCAGCCAGCCCAACCCTTTGGCTTCTTAGGTTCACATTCTTTACTCATCTACCTAGCCTCTCGGCCATTCAGGAAACATCAAGCTTCACAACAGAATTTTTAATATTTATACCATTTTTTTATCCAATGGTTCCAGGCCAACCAAGAAAACCAATCGATTTCCAATCATCAATCCAACCGTCAACAAGTTCTAGCCAATCATCATTTTCCACCTCAGCATCCATTAGGTCCCACCGAGACATCCTTCACAAGATACTAAGACAACCATGTATTGGTCTATTGGCAAGACCAACTTTCAAGTCTCGACGATAGAGCTACATCCCAACAATGAGCCTTACCATCAGCCCATTAGGGAGACACTAAACAAAATCCTACTGATACATATATGTCATACCGATGAAGGTCACACTGATCCATGTGCTCCCACAACCAAGTCAACTCCAACTACCGCTCTCCACCTATCAACTTGTCACCACATCACCACCAATCAACAACCTTTAGGTATTGTTCCATCAGGGGAACTCAAGCCAATGTCACACCGATGGAATAAAGTCCCATTGATGACACTTCCCTTTACACCATCGGCTCGAGTCCCACCACGATCATCGGTCCATCATTCAGACTACCACTAGGGTCCTTCCAATAGTAAGGTGTCATACTGATAGACCAAGCCACCAACATCAAACCGTCAAGTTTTCATGGGGACAACCTTCAGAGTCCCCCCAACCAAGCCATGTATTGTAAATGATGAACAAATTGAAGACTCATCGAACCATTGTTGGAATAGAGAACAAGGTCCCAATGATATGAGGAGGTCAGGCCAATAAGAGATAGAAACAAGACCTCATGGAGTGTAATAAGACAATAATTTGAGGCACAAATCCCAACAGGTTATAACCAGAAAATGCATCCATCATTGATAGAAACTCATAGCCAATTACCTTTTGTAACATGGCTTCCATGTTCGACAATGGATAGTTATCCTTTAATGAGAATATATTTATATTTCTATAATTGACACACAACCTTATATCTCTATTTTTTTTTTACTAGCACCAGATTAGATACCCATGAAGAATGTCTAATGGGCTTTATGATTCCAGCATCTCTTAACTTTACCAACTTCTCTTGCATCTTGGGAGCTAAAGCAAGATTAATTGGTCTTTGCTTCTACCTAAAAGGCTTAGAATTTTCTTTCAGAGGAATTTCATGTTGAAATAATTCCTCTCTATAAGATTTCAAGTCATCGTATGACCAAGCAAAGACATGCCTATATTTTATTAATAAGGCTATCAACATTTCCTTAACCTTTGGTTTCATTTTCTTTCCTACATACACTTTCTTAGGGGCATTTTTGGTCCCCAAATTTACTTCCTATAGGTCCTTTGGATGAGCAGCAATTTTCTTTCTTTCTTTTATCTTGACTATCAAAGACCCTTTCATGCGCTACAAAGCCTTTGGAGATTTTCTTTGTATTCAACTAGATGACCTCGTTCCTAAATACTATGTCCTTGCCATCTATATTTTCAAAAAACCACCAAAGTTGATCTCTCGACCTTCATATTCATCAACACATTTCAAGAATTTGAGAATATCCTCATCGTCATTGAAAATATGCCAATTATGTATATTGTCACGAATGGAAGGCCTTGACTATACCTCCACCTTAGATATACCCACAAAATTTATATCATCTAGTCCTAATGCAATGTTAGCAAGTAAATTTTCCACTCTATTATGTCCTCTCTCCATCAAGTCAATTCCAAAAGCATCAAACTATTCAATAAAGTCCCAGACAAAAAATTTGTATTGCTTTAGTCTATTATTTTTGCAGGCATACTTGGCTCTTACTTGGGATATCACTAGCTTAGAATCTCCAATTACCATCAATTTCTTTATTCCATAGTTTTCAACCAACCTTAATCCCAATAATAGTGCTTCATATTCTACCACATTATTTGTGCAGACAAAAGATAGATTAAAAGAGAACTTGTATGTGTTACTTGTAGGTGACACCAAAAATATTCCTGCACTAGACCCTTCCTTGGAACTTGCACCATCAAAGTAGATTTTCTAAAGTCCATTCTAGTCAAATAATCTTACAACATCATTTTCTATAGGTGCAGAGAGCATATAAACTTCACTTGGTACTTCTTCCACTTTAAAGTTGTTGATATCAATATCTATGAAAAGAATTGTGTCATCTTCAGGATCATGTTCCAACATATGTGACACATTTGGCTCTCATACCAC
This sequence comes from Sequoia sempervirens, assembly GCA_007258455.2. NCBI lineage: Eukaryota > Viridiplantae > Streptophyta > Pinopsida > Cupressales > Cupressaceae > Sequoia > Sequoia sempervirens. The sequence continues at coordinate 95,717 of VDFB02140824.1, read as the reverse complement.
CTATACATCCTTACCATCAATGGGGAAGGTGGCATAAGAAATGTCACACTGCATACTACCTCCCATGGAGGAACTCCATTTCCAAGATAGCAACATTCCATAATTAGGTGGGATTATCTCTACCACAACACTCATTTTAAACTCTTTGTCTAGATAAGTTGCTAATTTGTAAGAAAGTTCATTTATCACACCGATAACAAGGAATTCTCTTGAATCCATGGCATAACACTTACCATGAGTGCTATCAACTTTAAGTCCCAATGCCTCCATAATTTTAGCTGGCATGATATTATTGGATGCTCTAGAATCAATAATACATTTTTTTATAAAGTTTCCCTCAACAATCAATGTGAGGAAAAATGGATCAATCTTCCCTTGACAAGCAATCACTAAATTTCTGAAAAATATGTGAGGAATCTCAGTGATTACTCCCTCAATGTCTAAATATTTCTTATCCTTTATTGTGACTTCAACACACATGCCCCATTTAGAACGGGGACCCTCTTCCTTTTTGCCTTGCCAGGTCACTTTGTCACTGCCTCATTTTGTGTACCCCCTATTTTGGTGTTCTAAGTGATCAGTTAGCCTTAGATAGTTCATCTTGAGTTGATCATGTTTTTTCCCCCTTAAATTTTCAAGGTTATTGGTCTCTACGGGTTCCCATTAGCTATTTTCCTTAGTTTTTAAAAGTTGCATCCCTGGAGCTAGTCGGACCCACCCTGTCGAGGTACCCATTTTGGGTTTCCACCACCCCATCACCATTTTGAGTGGCCTTTCATCAACATCCTTCTGACCATCGAGACCCACCCCCTAGTCACCGTCCATTTATCACTAAACAACCCGATGGCTAAGCACCGACTACCACCCACCCATTAGATCACAGTGCTTCTACCGCCATTTTCAAATGACGGCTCACCAAACCCAACATTTTTCATACAACCATTAATGCATCACATTTATTTACTCATTTTCTATAAATAGGTGACTTTCACCTATCATTTCCAACTGTAAGTCACTCAGAGAGATAGTTAGAGAGCCAGCTTCCAGCATTGTCATCACTTCTGCATTGCCTGATTTTCATTTCTAATCTCCATTACTTGCTTGGTCGCCATATTCACTAGGTTTTAGAGGTAGGGTTTCCTCTTGCAGGCCTTGTATTGTGTTTTCATTGATTTATGAATAATTTTTTAATTACAAGGGAGGAAAACTTAATAGACAGATAGATTATGACAAAGTCCACAAAACCCATGTGCTCGAATCATGAAAAACCCTCAAAATTGACCCACATGATGACCGCAGAACCTTGACTCCCTGGCATCATTCTTCAGCCAAATCATTTATGCTCTATGGACCCATAACTTCCCATTTCCACCACTAACATTAGAAAACTGAACTTAAACTTAAAATGGTGAATGACCCCTCTCCTTAGCCATCTAAAACTTCGTTAAAACTCAAAATGAAAATGAAGAAGTATAATGAACCTCTCGGATCCCTCCCCACAGGATTTCATCTCTGAGGTATCACTCATGATCTTCCATGCCCATAAACTCACTCTCATAAAATCTTAAGTCATGGTCTACTATGGGTCCTGCCTCACAGATTACCACTGGCAGAGTTTCGTTAGTATGTCACCATCCTGAGTGACTTTTTTAGCCTGTCTGTCTGACCTTTAGGCCCCAAGTCCTCCTCTACTAGTTGACTTCATTTATAATGACCAAGTGCTAATCTCACTTTTGGTCTCATCCAATGGACGTTCGTCCACATGCCACCATAGCAAAACTGTCATCTTGAATGACTTCTTTGGGCCAACTTTTTGCACTTCGGGACCTGACTCTTCTATGGATGTTTGAATGCAAAGATGAAAATCACCAAGGGTCAAACCTTTAGTAGACCCCTCTCATTTGGTCACCATCTTTAGAACTTTGTCCCATCCCAGTTGTTACTAAAAGGAAAATGATCCTCTTCCTTCCGCTACCTAGAACCTGACCTCTCCATTGACTTTGCATTCTTTAAACAACAAAGTAAACATGAAGGCTCATCCTCCTATCAGACCTGATGTAGCAAGGTGTTACCATCAGAATGCCATGTGACTTTCACCATCTCAAATGGCTATGACCCAATGTCCTCCCATCCCTTTCAACCCAAAATTCCCAGATGACAGCCAAACCATGCCACTGCCTTCTAGAGTCACAGGTCCCACTTGGAAGAACTCCGCCCTTGAGCCATTGTGCCCTAAAGTTTGTCCCTCTTGTAGTTGCTCCAAACATCCATCAGCCTAGGGAAGTCTGATCCCCTAGACCTTAATTTCTCAAACTCCCTCCTGGAACATGTTAATGTCATTCTAGAAGAAATGTCAAGATTCTTAAATGATGAATTATTCAATCTAACATTGTTTTATAGGATTTGGAAAAATTTCCCATATTTTTATGCTTGAATGTGCTTACCCCTCTCTTGCCCATAGGATATATGGAACTATGTGTAGGATTTTTGGAGGCAGCCATAGAGAAGGACAAGGGAAAGAAAACAACAAAATCACCCCATGGAAAAGAAGACAAAGATCAGATGAAGTATAAGTTCCAAGAGGAACCTCTCAACTCCAAGGTTATCTCGGGCTAGAAGGAAGTATCAGACACAAACATCGGGCATGTGGATATCAATGAATTCAAGTTGAGGGTCCAAATCAACCCTACAATGGAAAGTGCAAGAAAGATCAGAGGTAGTGGATTGGCCAAATTTGCATGCTTCACACTTGCTCTTATTGCACTTGAACTAGTGATGGCCTACAGGGAGGCATATTAGCCAAAGACTAGGACAATTTTGGATAGAGATGGAACATTTTGGTTGAATTCTCCACCAACTCAATAGGAAAGACCTTCCATATCCATAACTTTGGGGAGATGGATGAAGCAACCAAGGAAGATGGAAAGGAGATGTGGGATGAAGATCCGCTCAAATGAAAATGACTCATAAACCAATACTACCTAAAAGAGAAGAGAGGCAGTGCTACAAAAGTTTCCCAGGAGCTCTTCTGCACTGAATTTTATGAGGATTACCATGACTTGGTGACCCTATTAAGCAAAGTAATGGGCCTTCCAACTGTAGCCTACTTCCAAGAGTGGATGTTGTATTTCATGGAAGAAATCCTCCATGGAAAAATCAAGTTCTATTGGGCAGGAATTATTAGCAATTTCCTACATGAGCAATTTATGGTTGTCAAGAAGACTTCAAGGTTTTACATGAACCCCTGCCTTGTCTATTTGTTGCTGATAAAACACAATACAAAGGTTTTTTCATAGCTCCTGATATAGAACTAGGCAGGGAGCTAAAGGTCTATGGCAGGTACCCTTAGCTACAGTTCAGGAACTTCAAGAGGTATTACTGCAGAGTTATCGACACCTTTGTATGCCACATCATTAGATTGCTTGGGAGTTACTTTGAGAGAAGGGTCTCCCATAGTGTGAATGATTTCCTCAAAAAAAAATCTTCTTATTTATTCAATTTCTAAAGTTCACCTATATCTAAGTTGAAGGCTTTTCAGAGAAACCATACAAGCTACCCCGGTACCAAAATGACCGGATAATACTATTAGAACTCTCTCAGCAGCTACAACATGCACATGCCCTATTGAGCAACAAGCATAAGGTAGGGATTCCTTATCCCCTCTCCTTTGGCCAAGGGCTTTATGAACTCCACACATATCAATGTGCAGAAAACTCAGATAAAGAGATCGTGGAGTATAACTTGAGGTTCTACACTACTCGACCGAGAATGGAACCTTATGGTAAACTGAAGAAGATGGTTGTGGTTGAATATGCCCATTTGCATGGTGTTGAATATTTTTGGGCTAACTGCAAACATGATAATAAAGTGTGAATGAGGTACTATATACACATGACTGTGTATTTTGTGAAGAGAGTCAATTTGTTTCTTGTACTGAATCAAGTGGTGGAGGATGAGAACACAGTAATGGATCCTCAGTATAATGTAGTTACCAACTTTCTGCTACCACTGATTGACTAGGATGAGCAATATATTGATGAAATCGATATCCTGACCAAGCCCATCAAGGCTAAAGCAAAAGAATGGATTGACATGCAAATTTCTCAATTGAAGTAGCAAGGGATCAATTTAACCTATGAAGAGCTTAAGGAAGAGCCTACAAGTGAAATTGAAAGTGGGGTAGCTACTACCCCGACTAGAGAAACCTCAAGATCCCCTCCAACCACTAGGTCAAGGAAAAGAAAAGAAGCAGCTGAAAATTAGCCTAAGACCAAAGTGTATGCAAGAAAAGATTCAGAGGGTGAATCCTCCAAGAGATTGAAGACATCGGGAGATTTGACACCATTCGGAAAGACCCTCTCCATGAGGGAGAGGAAGTAGAGGCTAAGCAATCAAAGTCTCCACTTGTTTCCTCCACTCTTGCCACTATTGTTGCTAATGTTGTTACTACGGCTGCCCCTCTGCCTACTTCCTAGGTGATGGTTGCTACTTCCCCATCTGTTGTGGATATCTCCATCCATCTTTCCTCCACTATGCCAATGAAACAAGTAGTGATAATAGACTCTTCTTCTTCCACCACCTCTTTGCTTTCCCCTGCTTCCATTTCTCTAAGAAAATCACTTCCCCTAGAAACAAATATGCCAATTCCTATTCTCTCACTTCTAGAGACCTTCTCCTGGCATATGCAGAACATTCCCACATAATTGTTAGGAGTGTTGATGAACCCAACTATTCAGGTTGCCTCAGTGTAAATTCTTGCTAATATTCCCACCTCCACTCCTCCAATTGAACCACTAGAAATGAAATCCATAATGGAAATATTTGAGGAGATGGAGAGGTGAGAGACGGAAGCCACAAAGGAAATCAAGGAGGAAGTGGATGAATACCATGAGCATCTCGAGTTCCAACGCCTACCAATTGATGAGGTGGGACATGAAGGTGAAGAGACAGAATCCTCTAAGAGTGATGGAGAAGACACTGGAACCAAATATATTGTGGAGACCTTTGATGCAGACCTCAAGGAGGAGTTAGCTCGACAGTTGAAGAATATTGGAGAAGAAGTGGAAAGACCACCTTCCGTGGAAGAAAAGGAATCAAGTGACAAAATGGAGGACACTAAACCTCCAACTAGGGAGCATGATGAAAGCCCCAAACACAATAAAGAAATGTCTCTCAGGAGAGAAAGAAAAGCAAGAAGAGAAAGAAAAGAAAGAACAAGAAGAAGTACTACCTCAATGCAAGGAAGAGGAAAAGAAAGAAGAAGATAAACTCCAAGAGGAGGTTGAATCCCGCAAGAGTCCAAAAATGGAACAGCCTGAGGAACATGAACACGATGAAGAAGAAGAAAAGGAAACTAAAGGGGAAGACAACCCTAAAGAGAACACCACCTCTGAGTCCCCATAGAAGGAAACTATGTTTATTCAGGATTCTAATGAGGAAGAAGGAAGGACAGAACAAGAAACTCTAGGTGATAAGGTAATGGAGATTGAAAACACCCATGAAGAAGAAAGTGGTCATGAATCACCAAGGGGAGATTCTCAAATGCCAAAATGGCTTGAAAAATAATTGGAAAATAAAACCTCGACCTCAAGGGATCCAAGGGTGAGGCTTGGAGGACATCTTGGTGTGAGCCCAAATAAGCATGAAGAAAGAGAAGAAACATAAGGTCATATCTCAGTTGACAATGGATGCCTCTGAATCTAGAATGGTGCAAATAGCCACACCGGTGGTGGGAGAAGAAGGAATCAGTTATAACATCTCCACCGTTGACTTGGGGATGACTACAAGAGAGTAGAAAATTGATCACCTCTAAGGGTCCACACCACTATCATGCATCAGATGTGTAATGATAATATTTCCAAGGAGGAACTAAAAGCACAAGTGGCCGATTTGACAACCTATATTAAACAATGGTCATCAACAGAAGAACTCCCCACCACATCCTCGATGTCGCCACAATTACTGTCCAAGGACCACATTGATCAGCTAGAGAAGAGAAAGAATTGAACAAAAGCTATGGAGGATTGGTTCAGGAAATTTCTTTACAAAGGCAACATGGGAATTGGCCATGTAGTTAGGACATGAAACAAATTCTTAGAATTGCAAAGAGTATTCAAGGGAATAAGGAAATTATGCATCGACTTCCCCAAGCTATATAGGATCACCTACCCCAAACTTGAGGCTATCCTCAAGGTACCTGATGGATCCTAGGAAAAGGAGTTTGCTCTAGAAAAAGGAAATCATTGGCTCATGGAGACATAGAAGTTGAGCCTTGACCATAGAAAAAAGGTATTAGAATGAGTTCTCCATGAGGTGGAAGTGGAAATTGATTGGATCAAGGAATTTCAGGTTGTTTGTGAAGACTACATAAAGTTAATGATGAACTTTGATGTGCTCACCATCGAGTTAGATCTTGAAAAGATAAAGCCCTACTTTCACAAGAAAATGGAGAATAGAATTGTGGATGCACTAATTATGGATTTCATGGGTTTCGCAACTCGAGCCTTCACCCAGTCTGAGTAGGTGATTAGGAACACACAAAACTTTGACAAGGTCTGGGATACCATCACGGACAAATCAAGGAGGCTGAATTTTCATGTAATCCAATCTAATATATTGGAGTGGGGCAAGCTCTAGGCATTGATCAAAAATTTTGTGGAGTATGCCACCTTGAAGATAAATGAAGGAATTCTTGTGATTGATGATGAATTCCTTACAATGTAGCTACAGTAGAAGGAAATCAACAAAAGACAAAAGAGCTACAATGTTTCCACAAGAAGACAAAATAGGATAAAGGACAAGGATGTATTTTAAATTGTAATATATTTGGGGGTAGGTGAAACCCTAGTTTGTAGTGAATCTTGGCCACACAATGCAAATCAATCTTGGCCATTAATTTTTCTTTTTTAACACTATAAATAGGGGGTCTCCTCTCATTTTCAAGAGAGAGTTGAGTTGTTGTAAAGGCATGCTGCTAAAATTTGAATAGAAATTCATTGACTTTTGGTGGATTCTTGAGTTTCATTTGCATGATACATGGTTCTTCTCCCATAGTTAGTTAGTTTGAGTAGATTTACATTTTTGTTCTTCATGTTTTAGCTTGTTCTAGTAGATTAGTTAATGTTGTTCATTGATTTTGAAGAATTTTGTTGTGTGTTGGAAACTTTCCTTGTCCATACTTTTTGTTGTTTATTGATGATAATTAGCTTTAAAAAGTTAGCTTGGGCATAATCTAAAAGTTTCTCTAAACTTCTGTCTTTTGTTCATGCTTATGGTGGATGAGGGTTTGAATATCTGTAGTCCTTAAAAGCTTGCAGAAATTTCATGAGACTGTGAGGTGAACTAGGTAAGTGAAATTTTGTTTTAGGAAAGTTGTCTATAGTAGGGTCCTCCATGATCACTATTCACTATTAGTTTCAGGTCCAGGAACCTTCCCTCATCCCTGCCATTTTTCCTTTTTTATTAAATAACCTATGCTAAGGTACATTGCACATTGTAAAGCCAAATCTCAAGTTGAATTGTGAGTTCTAGACTACTATTTAAACCTACATAAATTGCACACTAACTTCCCCATCTCAAGAGCTCCATTGTAGGATCCAACTTCCCTCCAGCTTAACCTCGTAAGTTTTCCCTATGATTACCATCAAAATTACATTGAAACAACTAAAAAATTACATGTATGTCATGACCTAACACCCAAGAGACCTTGGGGTGGTAATTTGTAACTTGTTTGCAAATTCCTACCTTTCAAGAGAGGTAGTGCACTTGTGTGTTGCCTATGTTGAGAAAGTGCATAAAAAACACATCAACATCCTACTCACCCACTTTGGGTGGAGTGGGCACCACTAATTCAGTACAAGCTATAGTAGCACCATTGATGAGGGCTACTACCTTTTGTTTGTGAAACACAACTGTTAATACCTATCAACTTGGAGTGGCCTCCTAGTATGTATATCTCTATGAGAATTTCAATGCTCATCATCCTTTTGGTTATCAGATTGAATTTTATCTTTTCCCTTTCCACTTCCATCATTACCATCACCTCCCTTCTTGTTTCCCTCATCGTCTTTAGAATAAGAGTTCTTATTCTTATTGTTTCCTCCACCTCCACCACCTTGGTCCCCACCACCTCCTCCACTAGTAGTGTTTCCTTCTGAATTCTTATTTTGTGACTCACTACTATTATATAAAAATTTTGAAGCCTTTGGAGTTGGTGTGGACATTTTAAGAAAAGCAATCTTAGATATTTCTACATTGGCATCTTCTATTTCAACTTTCTTCGAATCTTCTTAAATTTTTTGATTTTCCAAATACAACTTCAAGATCTTAGGATCTAGAGGTGAAATGGATGGAGTAGGATCAACTTTAGCATTATTGGTGGTGGTTTAATAGATGAAGAATGGGTATTTATATTGGTGTTGGTATTGGAAGTATTGAAGGTAGTCCTCTTTGCATGATCAATGGGCTTCTTCCCATGATCTATAAATGATGTTTTCTTAGCAATAGAAAAAGGATCTAAGGCTTTAGTAGTTGAGACATATGTGTAATAGGTACTAGTAGCATGGGTTCTCATCTAAACCATTTCTTTAGGGATTTTAGGGGTAATCTTAGCAGTCAACTTGGAGACATTCTCATCAAAGGCTTTATGTCTAGCAACATCTTCTTTCAGGGTAAAAGCAAGAATTTGGGTACACAAAGAGGGGAAGTTTTGGCCAAAAAAAAAATCACGTAGAAAATGCATACGCGTTATTAAAAAAAATGTGTATGTGTTATGCTTCGAGTACCCAAGCCTAAAAAACACGTATGCACTAAAAAAACACACGTTATAACACGTGTGCATTATATAATGCATACACATTTTATAACATGTAAAAATTGATTATTTTAAAAAATAAATACTTTTTAGAAACGGGTACCCATTTTACAAAACGCGTATGTGTTTTAAAACGAGTAACCATTTCTTAAAAAAAAAATAATAATAATTAAGAAAATAAAGAACACATGCTTTTTGTAACGCGTACACGTTTTTTAAAAATGCGTATGCATTTTTAAAATTCAAAATTCCCAACCCACATGCTGCCTTGGTTTTGGGCTTGGGAAAGGCTTGGCAATCTGAGCCTTAGCCTTTGACCTGCAACTAAAAAACTAAGGCGGATTGAAGAAGAATGTCCAACTTTGGCAATATGGCTGATGGACTTTTTTTCTGAATCAATCTATAAAATTAAAACCCATTAGAGAACACAATGTATATTTTCCAAATATATAATTTTTATTAATATTGGATTATGTTTGCTATTTTTTAATTAATTTCTAAGCAAACTAGTCCTTAAACTTGAAATATCAGGCTTTTTTTGTCTTTTAATAACTTTTTTTTAGTTAAGTTTCTTGTAAAAAAAATTATATGGCATCAAAATTCAAAAAATTCTCTACACAATGAAAAAAAAAAGATTCAAAAAATGTTTAGTTTAGGTCCAATTATGTTGTCTGTACACGTTGGTTTTTATAAACAGCAATTAAGGCCAATAAAAATTTAATTAAAAAAAAATATTCAAGCAAAAATTACAAAAAAAATTCCAGATAAAACTTCATGTTCTTAGCTCTCTTTTCCCAAAAGTAATTAGCAAAATACTTTTATTTGGGTCAAAAAGTGTTGTCCGTACACGTGCTTGGTATTGTAAAAAAAAGGAACTTTTAAAAAGTGGTTTTTATAGATCCCTATCAAAATTTAATTTCTAGAATCTAGGTATTTGAATAATTTACATATTTGAAAACTAGATTCAAAATTATAAATTTCATATTACTAATTTTTTTAAAGATTCATTGTGTAAGTGCCTCAAATTTTCAGTCCAAGTGTGACAAATTCTGAAAAACAGCAAAAACACTTCCACTTTTTGAGCTTTTTGTGTACCCAACTTCTTGCATCAGCCCTTCATCTTTTCTTATTTTTGTTTTCGAGCATCTCTCTCAATTTTCTTAGCTCTAACCCTATCTTTCTTCTCCTTCAACCCCTTTTGTCTATTCTCTTCTTCTTCCTTAAGCCTAATGTCTTCCTCTTCTAAGGCTTGCATGTATTTTTCTATATCTTCTCCATTTTCTAAGACATCTCCAAACTCACTTGGTGTAGGAGTATAGTAGGTTTGATCAACTAGGTCTTGCTCAAGGGAAATGTGCACTTCTACACTAGGATATTCTACCCTTGGCTTGAAATTTCCTCCATTAAAAACAAACCCAACTCTTGGGGTCAAAAGGTTCTGAGAACTTCTTACTATTATCCCAAAATCCCTTTCTCTCCTCTTCTTTTGAGATGTCAAGCTCATTATCAAACACTTATTCAATAGGAAAAATACCTTGTTCTACCCCATACACTTCAACCTCATGTGCCTCCTCATGGGTACTTACACTATTTACTTCATTATTGAAAGTAGGAGATGCTTCAGCAAGGGATTCAATAGACTTACCTGATTCAATAGTTTTCTTCACCCATAAAGGTTTTTTGTGAGCTCAAGCTCCAACTTCTAATCAGGATGTTTCTTCATGTAGCTTCTAGTCTTCTACATGGTGTGAAATGTATCAAAATCCTTCTTCTCACATTCTCCTTGAAAATTTATCTTTACACTGGTATATGAGACTTCAGAGTTGCCACCCAGAATGTTAGGAAATAGAAAGTGATTGCACTTTGACTAGGTATTTGTAACCTCATAAAATATTTTGAATATAACCTGAAACAAGGTAAAAGAATGGACCAGAACTTGGCACATAAGACTGGATATGATGTGACTATTGCAACAAAGTTAGAACCAAGTATTCTTCAATCAGGGAAGAATAATATAATACTAGACTCTTACTGTACCAGATCTAAACTAGAGACTTTGGACTTAGCAAGTCCCTAGCAAAGTCACCAATCTGTTGGTTGTTTTTTAAGAACCAAATTGATCTTCAGAATTACCTATGGACTTTTCCATTTCCAATAATCTACAATCTAAAGGGATTGGTCAACAAATGAAAAAAAGCTACAAAACTTCTACTCCTAAACTTTGGGCTCTGTGAGACTCGGAAGGGTAATCCCATAATGTATATTCAAGTATTTTACTAACCAGTATTCAAATACATTGTAAAAACCATATAACTACTCAATAAAGTAGCATATCAAAGAAGTTGATAGCTCATTTATTAATATCCTACACCTGGAGCATGAGAACAGTGAAACTCAATGTAAAGATAATGGTAACTCAATTGAAGGTTTATAAATAAAGAGTGATAAGTTGAGGAATCAACCCAAGAAATAATTTATGAATACTTTGCATGAACCAGTGCTTTATCCTAAACGGGTATGTGCAGGATCATCATGGAAAAAACAGGCCCTTAAGTGGCAAAAAATTCAAAAAAATCAGAGTTAGGCAACTTGATGTAAAAATTTGAATAAGTTATCTATATTATTTAAAAAATATGTAAGAATAGAATCTTTAGTAAATTGAATGTAGTTTCTAAACTATTAGGTTTATTTAAAAAATATATATCTATTTGGTGAAAATTTAAAATTTCAATGCAGTAGTACTTAAATTTTAGGGAAAAAATAAAAAGTAGGTGTCTGTCTGACCACCCTAACCACAATAAAATGATAATATTTTTTATAAGATTTTAGATATAAGTAGAGGACTCATGTCCCGATGTGATGCATATTTTTTTTAATTTTTTCCTAGTAAATAATTAATTTATTTTTATTGCAAATCTTAAAAATATAAAATTTGTATGTCTGACCACCTTAACTTGGTCAAAAAATCATGAAATTCAATTTTATTTTTTTAATCTTATAGTATGCTAAGCATAGAATGACATGTTTTGGATTGAAAAAATGTGATATCATTTGAAAGATATAGATGTTTTTCAATCAGCCTATCAATCAGGACTTTAGTCATAATTCAAATAGAAAATGAATAATAATAATTTATTAAATTCAAAGTAAAGCATAATTTATATTGGTGGAAAGTTGGGAATCTCCTTTAAAAACCCTTTTCGTTTCATCAATTTTGGGTTAAAAAAAAGTTGTCAGCCACATACCCTACAAATACCCATCATATCACCACTTTTTGGCCCATCATGATCCTACACATACCCAAACATGAAGTCAATCTTAACCTATGAAACAACATAACAACTCAACAATAGCAACATATAAGCTTAGAAACATTACATTACAACACTTCCACATCACATTCACAACTATCACTGCTTATAGATATCCTAGCACCTAATTCATATGAGTTGACAATCTCATTCAAGCATTTGCATTCATTCATTGAAATAATAACAGAGAATTAAATCAAACATCCATTGGGAAACAATAGAGACAAACAAAAAATCCTTAATTATTTTCTTTCATAACTCATAAAAAAAGTACATAGGAGAGATAACAACCATGAAGTTGGCATCATTCTATATTGTATTTGCTATTCTATTATCAAAATTACATACATAACTATAGACTCTGAAACTAAAGACAACACACAAAACTATGCCCAATATTCTTCTTACAATTCACTGTATCAAGTCTAATTCAACGAACCTTGTACTTCTAGCCCTGGATTCTTTCTTATAAAAATGAAAGAGCAAAACAAGCCCCAAGCCAAAAATTACACATGTCACAACCCTATTGGACCACTATAACAAAATATCCCCTTTTTAGTTACACTCGAGCTCTTAGATGGTGGAAATAAACATGAGGCAAAATCAAGCCTCACTCATCATTGAAATCCGATCCCACCTCAAAAAGGTATCATTCGTTTGTTACAACAGTTTCAAGATATTCTCCATGTGCACAAAATTTTCCACCAAGGGTAAAACCAGTCAGCAAAATTTAGAAAGCATGAGAAGCAAATAAAGAAACAAAATTTATTTATCCATATTAGTTGTTATGCCACTAATCTTCATGTTCAGGAGAGAACAATATTTTTGCAATACTTCATCAAAAGTCTAATCTGCACTATTTTCAGGCTATGCATTATTTTCTCCCATTTGTTATTCATCATATCAATTATCATCCCCTTACAATATTAATCAGTATACCTTTCCAACCAGGTGGTATACTCTTCTTCAAAACCTCAACACCCTTGCATTATGTTGAGTGTATCTAGCATCAATCAATGTTTTGGCCTCTTTGACAAAAATATCCATTCCTATTTTAATATCTATCAGCATATTAGCATTTGGATTCAGCAGGGTATAATCAACCACATTCAATGGAATCTTAGTCGATGTGAGTAGCTCTCCCAATTCATCCCTCCATTTCTCAAAATGCAGTAACTCACCTTGGTGATCAAATATCATAGGAATACCACTCTTCTCCATTTCTCTGAATGCTTTCAACTTGCTTTGGAGTTGAGTCCCTAGTATTTCAGGGATATTTGTGGGTACCTCAGGGTCTTCCTTCATTTTAGGCATCATTTCTTTTAAAGCACCTACATTGGTGCTACATTTGCTACACTCATTCCTGAAGGCCTCCAGGACATGAAAATACCTTATGTTTGCTTAATGAATGCTCTTATAGGAATCCCATACATCATTAGCTCTATTGAACAATTTGGTAACCCTATGCTTCAATACATCCTCAAAAATGTCATTAGCCACAATAATCTAGTTTCAAATTTAGCCTTCTTGACATTTTTTTTTTTTGTATTTAACTGATCATTCAAATATTTGATTCTCAGGGCCAAGGTTTCCCTATCCTATGTAGACAAGTCTATAGAATAAGAGGATGGAAAATATAATGTCATTACTAACTTACTAGCCTGAACAATGGCTCTCATCTTGTTTATTTCATCTAATGCCTTATTATATTGCTTTAGTAAGGAATCATACTTCTAATAAATTTGTGTTGTGTCCACACTTAGCATTGCAACATGAGCATTTAACTTAGTTTCTTGGATAGGTTTTATATATGTGGCTCTCTTCACCACCAAGGAACATATAATCTCTTCAATAGGCCTAGCAACCTCATGTTTTATAGTATTGCGTACCATAGACCATATTGCAAGAGAATGCAACTTCAAACTATATATGGATCCAAACCCCTTCTCTTCAAATGGCTCCTTAGATATTGATGTGTAAGGGTCTATTCTTACTACATCATATGCAATAGTTGAGGTGATAGTGCATCCTGGTAACAACATGATACCACTATCTGTGACAATTTTCCTAGCCTTTGCGGGAGTGATAGTAGTAATCTTAGCCCATATATTTTCTTCCTCTACCTTCTAAGAATCTTCTTGTTGAGAAGGTTCAACATTATCCCTCGCTCATTCAACACTTTATCTTATCTCCTTTCTCCTCTACTAAACCATAAATTCCTTGAATTCATTAGTTTGTACAAACTTGTCATCTGCAAGGAATTCATCACAATCCTTAATCCTAGGATCATCATCATCCTTTTCATCACAATGCCATTGGACAATTCTGTCTAGGGGAACCCCTAAACTAAGGTTTTCTTCAATCTTAGTGGGAGTGAATTTCATCTCCATCTCCTCATCACTAGGCATGTGTTCTGCCATCTGTTCCTCCTTGACTTCTTGTACATTTGTAGGATGCTCTAGAATATCCATAGCCTGAGGTTGTTGTTCCAAGAGAGCTTGTTCCTTTTCAACTTCTTTTACCTTCACCTTGAAATCACCATTTTGATAATCCCTTAGCTTTGTAAAATATCTTTCAAGAGGGTCTTCAATTATATCATAGGGACTCACATAAAAGGAATTCCTCTTCATGATGCTCTTCCATTATGGATGTCCATTCCTTCTTTCTAAACTTAACAACCTCATTACTAGTCAATTTTCTCAATACATCATCTTGGCACTAGAACTGGTGATAAATCCCTGATAAGTTTTTATCCCTCCTCCTTGCACACACAAATCCTTTCAGGTCAAAAATCCTAACTTCATTAATAGGTAGCCTAAGGTTGTTCACCATGATTACAAATTTTTCATACCCTTCAGGGCCAGTAACCTTAAAGTAAGCAAAAGAGCATTGGGGATTCACTACAATACCCTTTCATAGCTTTCTAAAGATTTCATAATCCATAAAATTAACTTGCCACATCAATTCCATGAAAGATAATCAGTCAAAGACATATAGGGGCAAACAATGTGGTGCCACCTTATATCCATAAGCCCTAATCAAAGTATACTCTAAATGAAAAAACCAATCTTCCCAATTATATTTCGTAGTTGATCCTTCCCTATCCATTAGGCGCATGATATCCCTGATTGCTAGAGAAATCCTATAAATAGGTTCCACACCCAAACTTTCTAGGATACCAAACCTTATGACATTAGAAAACATGAATAGTTGGAATTAGAACAATCCTGATCCCAAATATGTGTCCACAATTGGACTAGCAAAATATTGTTCTCATTTTCCCTCAATCTCAATTTCAACTTTATTTTCTAGCTATAATCACCCTCAAATAGAAGCATATGCATAATCAAGGAATAATGTGAGAAATGCAAAGGGAGGAACTCTTTCTTTAGATTAATGAAATCTTGATGCATTTTCTCAATAACATAAGTGGCATAATCAAAACTAGTGTTTCAACTATGAGCTTGTATATCCATTGTCATTACCATTAGGTGAAGAGCTATCCTCACCTCAAAGTTTCAAGAAAAAACTTGATTCAAGCAGTAATAGGTGTTCTTGAAATAATTCACAAATTCTTGACATTGAAAAGGCTCGACATCTTTTGGGAGAAACCTTTCCTTGCTCTTTCTATGTTGAACAAGCAGTTTATTTTTGTATGCAAATTTGTTATGTTCATACTCACCATATAGATCTGTATGCTTGATTTTCATAGTATAATTGGGATTCAACCCAAATACCTCCAACACCTTATCCCTTGTCACCTCAAGGACTACAACCCCATTTTCACTCCCAATCAATTTTTCAGTGGGATTATAATGCCTAGCCAACTCCATCATCACATCCACCTCCACATTATATATTATGTACATCAAAAGGTAAAAAAGTCAAGAGAACCCCTCCTAATTACAACACATATATAATTTCATTTCACAAAGTTTGTAGATGTCGGCAAAGTTTGCTTAAAACTCATTAGTAAATTCTTTGTCATCTGGCATCTTAGTAGGAAGTTGCCAACATTACTTTAATACATGTCTAGTTACCAACATTACTCACTTGGCACAAAATTGCAATAAAATGTTTTACAAAATCCATATAGGATCATGTGCCATTTTTAGTCCACTTAGACAAAACAATGAAAGGAAGTAGCAACAAAATTGTCTTTCCTTGTTTAATCGGTGGTCTTTGATCTTTAACTTACATTAGGCTTATGTATTTAAATTATCTTGGTCGTAAAATAAATATACTAGGTGCTCACTTGGGTAGATATTATAAAAGCAATGACAATTTATCAAGTTTTCAATTGATATAAAAATTATGGGACCACTATATTTATTTAGCAAATATTCAAGCCACATTTTAAATGTTAGTGTTGGAATTGTGTCCCTGATTTCTACTCACTCAAGTAAAATAATGATAGGTGATAACATGTACCATCACTTCTACCTTTTTAACCCTAGCTAGTGATCTTTCTTTGACTAATAAAAACCATCAAGTTTTCTCACTACTTAATGTATATCAACAAAATGAATAAGTGAATAGAATTGTGGGTTCACCTTAAAATAGTCAATGCACTATTATACCTTACACATTATTACGAGGTGTGTAAAAGAGACTATATGTTCATGAGTAAGGAGGATATATACATGTTATTATTCAAGAAAGGTGGTGTGATATAGCCTCTTTAACACATCCCTATCTTCTAGAAGTGGGGATCCTACCATTTGAATTCAAATGGCTTGTGGTCCTCAATCTTGTTTTGTTGTGATGTTGAGGTAATTACACATTGTAAGAAGTTAGAGAATAATTTTCTTCCTTGAGACATTTTAAATTTCTATAATGACATGTATACAATGTAGAATACTTTTACATATTCTAATAGTCTAGTTATATATAATTGATAGAGTGATAATATATATTATGAATCAAAATTTGTATATTGATAATGATACTAATGGTAATGAATATTATTGATAATGATTACTATTGATGATGGTTGTAATTCTATTCAAATTATGTTTATAAAAATAAAACTTAAAATAATATCCTTGTTAACCCTAATTTTATTGAAATAAAAGAACATATTAATAGCTATCCACATATATAATAAATAAACATAAATATATATAATTTATAACTATCATATTCACTTCAAGATAACTAAGTATGTCAAGGGTGAGGTAGCACAATCCGTAATAAAATAAAATACAAAAACGTATGCAGCTCGGAAAGCATCTGCCCAAATTTTCAAACCGTATTGAATGCAATTTTGGAAATATCCATGGAAGATAGGTCATGTTCACTAAAGTCATGAAAACGGATAGTTGGGAATGGATCTTCACATTCCTAATATCTAAATTGAAGTGACGATAGCCTAGTGTTTTTGAAAGGATATGTGTGGAAGGCAATTCTTGTTGAATAAATACGCAAAATTCTAGTCAACACGACAAGAGGGCAATGAATGCTTACCACAAGTAGTTTTGATTTGTGCTAGTGGATGTGGACTGCAGTCAATACGGCAGTTGTTTAGATTTTTTATTTTTCTTTTGGGAAAGGATCTCAAATTCTAAATTAGCTCCATTAGCGGAAAGGGGGTCATAGTGGAGGCCTAAAAATGGATATTTGATCATGTTTATTAATTAATTAAAAATAAATAATGTATTGTATCTTTATTTTTAGTCGATAAGCTATTTGTTTGAAATTTCTGTTGCTATTTCCGTCAATTCAGTTGTGAATAGGATTTGTTGATGTCGGAAATTTCACGACCGACGCTGACTTCCTGGGGGTTGTTTATGATGATGTGGAGTTTGCTAATTATGTGGGTTGGTGGTGGTGGAGTTGGTTGCCTCGATACACAAAAGAAAAATGGTAAGTGTTTGCTCACGTGAGGGTTAATACATCCTGACATTGTACGATGGCGGCAAATGAAGCAAATGCAATATTCAATGTTGCAGTGTGGGAAAGTATATTTTTTTTGGTAGCAAAGTATTGAAAAATTCATCGCCTTCATCTTTGTTTGATAGTAGTTGGAGGGTTTTAACACTGATGTGCTACGAAATGTGCGAGAAAGTATATTGATTAAGTTGCATTGTCAAAAGAGCCATTGTGGTGTGGGTTTGAAAGCAAACTATTGTAAAATTTGTCGGCTTTGGCTCCATTTTATAGCAGATTGGAGGGTTTTGAAACTATTGTGCTCCTAAATCTGTAAGTCATTTTACATGGGTATTTTGCATAAATGATTAATTTATTGTTCATGTCTTTCGTTCTCTACTTATTGTTCCTTTTGATAGTGCAAGTTAGAGGGTTTTAACACTGATGTGCTACGAAATGTGCAAGCAAGTATATTGATTAAGTTGCATTGTCGAAAGAGCCATTGTGGTGTTGGTTTCATAGGAGACTATTGTAAAAATCGTCCCCTTCGGCTTCGTTTTATACCAGATTGGAGGGTTTTAAAACTATTGTGCTCTAGAATCTGTAAGTCGTTTTACATGGGTATTTTGCATAAATGATTAATTTATTGTTTATATGTTTCATTATTTGCTTATTGTTTCTTGTTATATGTTTGTATCTTCATCGTTATAACCATTTTGGAGACTTCAAAGACATTATGGCTCTGTATGGATGGAGAAATTGCAGTTAAATCTTCTTTCTTTCATCAAAAAATATGGTTAGGGTTAATAATTTTTCGCCCTTCATTTATTGTTTGTAGTTATCTTTGTGCATCTTTGGCCTTATACCCATTAACATAGGAGCAATTGCAGATTAACATAGGAGTGATTGCATATATATATATATATATATATATATATATATGCAGATGGTTAGTATGAAAGCGTAAAGATATTTTAAATAAAATTAGTTTAGTGGTTGTTAAGTATTATTCTAATAGGTCTTTTAGAATTTCTCTATTTGTCTATAATATTTAACGTGTCAGGTAATGTAGCTCAAATTTTCAATTAAATCTACGGCGTTATACTCATTTTGCACAGATTATTGGTACCCATTGGCTTAGCGACTTCTATTTAATGTGTTTTTATGTTGATCTATCATTTACATGTGATTCCTAAGTGTTATTCTAACTCCTCTTATAGTTCTGTTATATAGACTGCTTGTCTTGTTGTTGGAGTTATGGATAGACACTGAGAGGGGGGGGTGAATCAGTGTCAAAACTTTTTCAACTTCGACCAAGATTTTTAATTCTAATTTCCTTTTCTTTCAACAATAGAGTAGAGTAATCACTTTTGAAAGCACAAAGATATGACAACATTAACTCAGTCTACTAGACAACTTATGAAAATATCATAACTCCTACCAATCCTTCACATTTGATATCACAACTCCACCTCACTTCAATTCAGCATGTCTCAATAAAGAAACATATTCAGACCAACCTGGCTGCAATACGCCATACTCCTCTCAACTCAAGTCACAACTCAGAATAACTCAGCTCAGCCCCAAACTTGAAAGTAGTTAATACCAAAATACAATAGCTATGACACTTCACCACTTCTCCATGCTAGACCCGACACACAAAATGAGGACACTTTTAGCCCAGAGAAATATGTTCAACATTATTGACTCACTTCTTAAACAATTGATTTGAATGCAGCTTTAAAGACAAGAAAGGTATTGAGACAACAAAAACCTTTAGCAAATTATAACTATTCTTGAGCAATGAATCAAATGAGAACTTTTAAGCTTCCTTTTGAATTAGACTCTTCAACAATGACTTGTGCAAGATATTTGAACTAAATATTTGCAGCTATGAAGGAACTATCATTCAAAAATGTTCAGATTGATAAAAATTATCACAATCAAGAAACATTATGACACCAAAACAAAGAGACCATAAGACAAAGGATTTATCGAGTGGAAAACCCTCCTGGGGTAGAAAAACCACTCCAAAACTACCTTACTAGCTTAATCTTCAAAAACCACTGTTAACAATGCCTTATAGGCTAATTTCTGAGTACCAATTCAAGGAGCACCAACCCCTCATTTTGAAACACCAATTTCAAGGAGCACGAACCCCTCAAATTATTTTCAGAACAATAATAATATATCAGAGGATCTCTCTGTTTTCAGTTAAGCTCATAACTCTTTGTTTTCTCATCTACAGAATACCCTAAGGATTCAATAATCCAGAATTACATCCAGTCCCCTCTATTTACAGATTTTCAATACTGGTTTTTATATACATTTCAAGTATGTCTATCATAAAGAAGAATCTTCAAAGATTCGTTTATCAGAGGAAACTGAAACTCTCTTGCCATTTTAGGAATGTGTCAGAAAAGTAAATGTTTGCAAGAGTAACACCTATCTAATAGGTTGTCAACAAATTGACAATCATAAATCAAGGTGAAATTAATTTTCTAATACAACAACTATTTCACCCAACTAAGAGTTGTCCTCAACACTACAAAGAATAACATTTAATGAGCACAAATATCATTTAGAAACCAATTTTTGATGACCCAAGTGCCCATTCGATTGTTTTCAGAAAACCCTAAATTTCAAACTTGAATTTCTGAAAACCCATAATTAGAAAAATAATAAATCTAAAACATATCAAGTCATTTCACTGCTTAAAAAGTACGACTGCCCACCACTGTAAATCATAACCTCTAATGCATGAATAATAATACTCTGTCAGGACATCATTTGCCACATTAGTAACTGAAATGCAAAGAGCAGTCCTAAAGAAATGGTGAATATAGACTAGTATCTGTAGCATGAAATGCATAAATACCAGATATTCAATGCAAACCAATGATGTCGGCTTGCAACTATATTTAGAAATTCCATGTCAGCCATAGTGTTTGAGTCTTCGTCAATCATTCGCTGAGACAACCAGATAGTCTTGCTGAAGGCAATTAAATCGCCAGTCATTCCCCTTAGTTATCGCTTTCGCCATAACCCATCAGAGTCGGGGAGAAGACATAATGAATACATTATGTCATGCCGAGAGCTCATATGTTATGTTCTTTCTAATTGCTAAGACATAAGCAAGTTTCTCACCAAGATGCCCTTTTCGTTTCATTCACTGTTGTTGTAACCTTTTGATATCGGAAAGACCCTATGCAGATCACATTGTGTCTCACTGAAAGCCCTTTTATCTCTTATGTGTCGCTATGACATTCTGCTGTCGGGAAGACATTTCATAGATTTCATTAAGTTTCACTTAAAGACTTTATCCCTTGTAAGTCGCTATAACATAATGGTTCTCTCGTTGATGCATCCTTCTATCTTATGAGTGTCACTATAGCATACCGTCATTGGGAAGACCTCTCATAGAATTCTTGAGTTATACCAAAAGTCACCAACCATCTTGTGTGTCGCTGAGAAAAATTGATATTCGTGCTGACAAAGTCCTTTTGTGTTCCATCGGTGAGACTGGAGGTCACTCGCCGAGACCTCACGCTGAAAACCCTAACTCTTACCGAGATGTATACCTTTATGTTGTCGGTCGGTATAAGAAATCAAACTCGCCAAGACCTTTCTTCGTTGCACAAGAGTCATACCGAAATGTTTCTTTTTTTTTATGCATCGCTGAGACATATCAATGTCGGGGAGACCTCTCAGAGAGCACACTATGTCATACCAAAAATCTTTATGCACAAGTCGGTAAGACATTACAAAATCGCTATGACATTTCAGCGAAGCCACAACCTTTTCCAATAAGACCTTTCGATGCACAGTCAGTGAGACAATATGTCTTCAGTGAGACCACATACTGAATACAACACTCCTGCCAATATGTACCTTTTCCTTTGGTCGATGTAACAATTCAAACTCGCCAAGACACAATGCCGATGAAGGATCACTTACGCCGATGAACCACCTCAAGTATTAGTCAGTGAGACTCGACTCATTCAGAAAGACCTCTCCCCGGTGAAAAATATGTATGCCGATAGACCTTTCCTCTTTCGCTAAAACCACATGAATGTCATGCCAATAGATTCCTGGAGATGGATCCCAATCGCTGTGACATCAAATAAGTCTTGTCGATAGGCAAAACAGACTCATACAAGCAGAAAAAAATATGGATCAGGAAACCCTTGACCAACACATGCCGATATGAACTTTCTTGTCACCGAAACAATGTATAAATAAGATATTAAAATTTTGAATGTAAATTGTCCACGGAATGCCAAGACATGTAAACCATATAGACAAAAATTGTACCAAGATAAAGCAAGAGAAACCAATCTAAAACATTCAACAAGTAGAATCAACAAAAAGGGATTTTGTCATCAAGGACAAACCATATGATCACAACTGAGAACCAACAAACTCCCCCTTTGTCCTTGGTGGAAAAACACAAATGACTCTCCCCCTTTTTGCCTCAATGACAAAGGATAGAAGAGAAGAACATGCAATGCCAGGAAACACAACTGAGAAGCCAACCAAATACCATAAGAACAGGCTGCAAATAGAGCAATAGTGTAGCGGGCATATTTGCAGGAGAGCAGTAAGATTGTAACATGCTAAAGATTGAAGACATGTTACTTGAACATACCACCTTCTTTGTCATGTTTGATCAGGGCACATTCAAGACCACCTACTCCACATTCAATTTGATTAACTTCAATCTAGCAATACTAGAATTTGAGCACAAACAACCAACCTCTTCTCAGCACAAATAACCTCAGTCACTGTCCATGACAATACACAGCAAAGACCAATGATACTGGTTATTCTTCGTCAAACGACACACATCATTTTACTCTTTTCATACACAAAATATAACTTGAAAGTATGTATACTGCATAATTCATCATCATTTTTTTCTTGTACACCCATCCTTAGTCCATATGAGAACTTCTATTACCACACCAAGAACAATGAAAAATACCAAAGATAATTAATCTCAGCCCTCACACAACACCGAATAATATCATCACAGAAATAACTCATAACATCAAACATGTTTTCAATCACTGTTCTCCAAAGATAATACATCGACATCACTTCGGAACAAAGGCTTTCTTATTTTTAATATATTGAGGAACTCATCTATATGACTTCACACCGCTCAAAGATGTCATAAGGACATACCATTATTTCACCCAAGCATCCAAAAAGTTCATTTAAAAACAAAGTGCACTGTCATTTCAAAAACTTCTAAAAAAAACTGTCAACCACTAGACCAAGCAAAAACATTCCTTAATGTAGAGATTCATTCATTACCTTTCAAATCGGATGATTACCTTTGTCAGTAATAACAAAAGGTTAAGGAATTTAAACCACAAAGCTTCAGCTCCTATCAATGATTGTCAGTATCAAAGTCAAAAACTCGAACAAGTAGTCATGACTCATTGTCATATAACTCCTCAAACAAATGTAACTTCTGATCCATGACAATTCTGCTCAAACAACCTTCTGCTATACTCATCTCTGCATCTATCATATACTCCTCTTCACAAATTATGTCTTCTTGCACCAAATCTGCATGAACTCCTTCACAAATCTAATCCAAACTGTGCACAAACTCTTTTTACAAAACTGATCATAATTACTCATAATCTTTTTCACACACAGGCACACTCTACTTCAGATATAGCAGTTATTCCATCACTCCACAAAGAAAAATCTTCGTTCTAAAGATAGCTTTTTACACACAACACACCTTAAGAATTAAGCATCAACCTCACCAAAGAACTGTCAATGTACTTCAAACTTGAATTTCAAAAACATATGCAGACCTCTGTAATTAGTTCAATAAGAATAAACATAATGAAATAGTGGCATTTACAAGCCATTTCTTTACATCTTATACCACCAAAAGCAAATGCAAGATGTCATACCTTATTCTAGACTCCATAGGGGTAAAATATATTACCATAATAGACTCCCCCTGAGCTTTTGCTTCTTCTCAAGACCTGGAAGGCATCACTTGTGCAAGGAGTGCACAAGGAGTTTTCTCAGAAGCATCTTTATTTCTCTTCTTGTCATCTTGATTGCTCTTTCTTCTCCACTCCAATGAATACATTTTCACATGTTTGCTTAATGTACATGTCTTTCTATTGAATCTGCATTGTTGTACTTTATGTCCAATGTTATTACATCTGAAACAAATGACTTTGTGATTGTTCTGAGAAATAGAAGACTTCCTACGAACATTTCCAACATTGTTCCCTACATTATTATCACTTGTATTTATTCTACAGTCTCTTCTCAAGTGACCAAAATTGTTACAGTTGTAACACACCACATCTTCATTTCTAGGGACATTAGAATGATTCTTATTTGACCATCTTATGCAATCAATTTCCTTATGACCATAGTCATTGCAAAGATAACAATATCCTTGGAAAGAATGATTAAACCTGAATGAATGATCATGCCAAGGATGTGAAGATCTGAAGACATTTTTTCTTTCTCTATGAATACCTTTAGATTGTCTTCTAGTGTCAATGCTATCTTTTGATGCAACAATACTGTAACCAAGATCAACCTTCATTCTTGGTGTTTGCTTGGCTGTAAAAATATTTCCTTCTGAAGTAGTAAACACTGTTTCATGTTATATTTTTCTGCAGAGCTTTGTCCAACCTCATATCCTACTCCTATAGGATCTTTAGAATGCTTTTTCCTGCCCAACATCTCATTCAATATATTAGTACTATGATCAAATTTTTGGCTTTTACCAGATTGAGCCTTGATACTTTCAAGTTCTTTTCTTAAAGCAACTACCTCTTCTTCAAGTTTTAGACAAGCAATCTTTTTAATCTCCAAATCAAAACTCACAACGTCTGCAATCCTCTTATATTCTTCAATTTCAATTTTCTGACTTATAATCATATCATCCTTAAGAGTTAGTTCTTTTAACAAGGAATCATTATCTGAACATTTCTTTAAAGAATCAATCTCATTTTCTAGTTTATTACACAATTCATCCTTGTCTTTTAACTTGACTTCCAAACTCTCTTCTTGCTGAAGCTATCTTGATAAAAACTGGTTTTCTTTTCTAAGATGCTTAATAGTATCTAAGGCACATAGGAGTTCACCTACCAAATCAACCTCACTTTTTGGTTCATCATATTCCTGTTCAAAGTTAACTTCACCCAAAGATTGATCTACTTTTACACAAGTTTCCTGATCATTTAAATATTCATTAATGATCTCCTTGGACTTCTTTTCAAAACTATGAAGTTTTACACCTTCTTCACTCTTATATCTTTCACAACTTATTTCAGTATCCAAAGATATCTCCTCTTGTAACTCACTATTTTGATTCATTTCAGTCAACTTGTCCCAAACTTCCTTAGCACTGTTGTAATGAATGACTTTTGTAATGAGTTTATTTGGTAAGTTATTAAAAATAGCATTTATAGCTCTGGTATTGAATTCAAGTGCTTTCTTCTCCTCAAGAGTGGAAGGAGATGTTGCAGATGTAGTACAACCCTTTTCAATTGCCGCCCACACTTCAGATCCTAAAGAAATTAAGTATGTTTCCATCCTATTTTTCTATATAATAAAGTTTGTTCCTTCGAACTAAGGAGTTCTAGATCTAGGATACTCTACCATTTCAGAGCTACTGTTTATGAAATCTTCCTCGTTGTTCCTTATACTACATTCAGGTTGAACATGATGACTAGCATTTTGCTGAGAACATCTTTTTCCCTTATTCCTTTTGTTCTTTCCCATATTAACCAAAGTACTCCAAGAAACCAGGAACAATCCTAGGTGGTTTAAACCTATCAGAGGACCCTATGCTCTGATACCAATTGTTGGAGTTATGGACAGACACTGAGAGGGGGGGGTGAATCAGTGTCAAAAGAATTTCAACTTCAACCAAGATTTTTAATTCTGATTTCCTTTTCTTTCAACAATAGAGTAGAGTAATCACTTTTGAAAGCACAAAGATATGACAACATTAACTCAGTCTATTAGAAAACTTATGAAAATATCATTACTCCTACCAATCCTTCAAATTTGATATCACAGCTCCACCTCACTTCAATTTGGCATGTCTCAATAAAGAAAAATATTCAGACCAACCTAGCTGCAATACATCATACTCGTCTCAGCTCAAGTCACAACTCAGAATAGCTCAGCTAATCCCCAAACTCGAAAGCAGTTAATACCAAAATACACTAGCTATGACACTTCACCACTTCTCCATGCTAGACCCGACACACAGAATGAGGACACTTTCAGCCCAAAGAAATATGTTCAACATTATTGACTCACTTCTTAAACAATTGATTTGAATGCAGCTTTAAAGACAAGAAAGGTATTGAGACAACAAAAACCTTTAGCAAATTATAACTATTCTTGAGCAATGAATCAAATGCAAACTTTTAAGCTTCCTTTTGAATTAGACTCTTCAACAATGACTTGTGCAAGATATTTGAACTAAATATTTGCAAATATGAAGGAACTATCATTCAAAACTGTTCAAACTGATAAAAATTATCACAATCAAGAAACATTATGACACCAAAACAAAGAGACCATAAGACAAAGGATTTACCGAGTGGAAAACCCTCCTGGGGTAGAAAAACCACTCCAAAACTGCCTTACTAGCTTAATCTTCAAAAACCACTGTTAACAATGCCTTATAGGCTAATTTCTGAGCACCAACTCAAGGAGCACCAACCCCTCATTTTGAAACACCAATTTCAAGGAGCACCAACCCCTCAAATTATTTTTAGAACAATAATAATATATTAGAGGATCTCTTTGTTTTCAGTTAAGCTCATAACTCTCTATTTTCTCGTCTACAGAATACCCTAAGGATTCAATAATCCAGAATTACATCCAGTCCCCTCTATTTATAGATTTTCAATACTGGTTTTTATATACATTTCAAGTATGTCTGTCATAAAGAAGAATCTTCAAATATTTGTTTATCAGAGGAAACTGAAACTCTCTTGCCATTTTAGGAATGTGTCAGAAAAGTAAATGTTTGCAGGAGTAACGCCTATCCAATAGGCTGTCAACAAATTGACAATCATAAATCAAGGTGAAATTAATTTGCTAATGCAAGAGTCGTTTCACCCAGCTAAGAGTCATCCTCAACACTGTAGAGAATAACATTTAATGACCACAAATATCATTTAGAAACTAATTTTTGATGACTCAAATGCCCATTCGATTGTTTTCAGAAAACCCTAAATTTCAAACTTGAATTTCTAAAGACTCATAATTAGAAAAACAATAAATCTAAAATGTATGAAGTCATTTCACTACTTAAAAAGAACGACTGCCCAACACTGTAAATCATAACCTCTAATGCATGAATAACAATACTCTGTCAGGACATCATTTGCCACATTAGTAATTGAAATGCAGAGAGCAGTCCTAAAGAAATGGAGAATATAGACTAGTATGTGCAACATGAAATGCATAAATACCAGATATTTGATGCCAACCAATGATGTCGGCTTGCAACTATATTTAGAAATTCCATGTCAACCACAATGTTTGAGTCTTCGTTAATCATTCGCTAAGACAACCAGATAGTCCTGCCGAAGGCAATTAAATTGCCAGTCATTCCCCTTAGTTATCGCTTTCGCCATAACCCATCAGAGTCGGGGAGAAGACATAATGAATACATTATGTCATGTCGAGAGCTCATATGTTATGTTCTTTCCAGTCGCTGAGACATAAGCAATTTTCTCACTGAGATGCCCTTTTCATTTCATTCACTGTCGCTGTAACCTTTTGATATCGGAAAGACCCTATGCAAATCACACTCTGTTTCACCGAAAGCCCTTTTATCTCTTATGTGTCACTGTGACATTCTATTGTCGGGAAGATGTTTTGTGGATTTCATTAAGTTTCACCGAAAGACTTTATCGCTTGTAAGTCGTTGTAACATAATGGTTCTCTCGCCGATGCATCCTTCTATCTTATGAGTGTCACTATAGCATACCGTCATTAGGGAGACCTCTCGTAAAATGCTTGAGTCATACCAAAAGTCACCAACCATCTTGTGTGTCACTGAGAAAAATCAATCTTCATGCCGACAAAGTCCTTTCATGTTCCATCGGTGAGATCGAAGGTCACTCGCCGAGACCTCACGCCGAAAACCCTAACTCTTACCGAGATGTATACCTTTATGTTGTCGGTCGGTATAAGAAATCAAACTCACCAAGACCTTTCTTCATTGCACAAGAGTCATACCGAAATGTTTCTTTTGTTTTATGCATTGCCGAGACATATCAATGTCTGGGAGACCTCTCGGAGAGCACACTATGTCATACCGAAAATCTTTATGCACAAGTCAGTAAGACACCACAAAATCGCTATGAAATTTCAGTGAAGCCACAACCTTTGCCGATAAGGCCTTTCGGTGCACAGTCGGTGAGACCACATACCGAATACAACACTCCTACCGATATGTACCTTTTCCTTCGGTCGATGTAACAATTCAAACTCGCCAAGACACAATTCCGATGAAGGATCCCTTACGCCGATGAACCACCTCAAGTATTAGTCGATGAGACCCAAATCATTCGGAAAGACCTCTCCCCAGTGAAAAATACTCATGCCGATAAACCTTTCCTCTTTTGCTAAAACCACGTGAATGTCATGCTGATAGATGCCTAGAGATGGATCCCGATCGCTATGACATCAAATAAGTCTTGCCGATAGGCAAAACAGACTCATACAAGCAGAAAAATAATATGGATCAGGAAACCCTTGACCAACACATGCCAATATGAATTTTCTTGTCACCGAAACAATGTATAAATAAGATAACTTGAGACTGCACGAAGCTCAAACTGAACAGTACCATAAGATTTTAAAATTCTGAATGTAAACTCTCCACTGAATGCCAAGACATGTAAACCATATAGAAAAAAACTATACCAAGATAAAGCAAGAGAAACCAATCTGAAACATTCAACAAGAAGAATCAACATAAAGGGATTTTGTCATCAAGGACAAACCATATGATCACAACTGAGAACCAACACTTGTACCAA
Source organism: Sequoia sempervirens (assembly GCA_007258455.2). Lineage (NCBI taxonomy): Eukaryota > Viridiplantae > Streptophyta > Pinopsida > Cupressales > Cupressaceae > Sequoia > Sequoia sempervirens. The sequence goes on along the minus strand of VDFB02140824.1, from coordinate 66,660 downwards.
TATGTTTCATGATATTTTTTTTCCCTCATCTATTTGAAGCTCCTTATAACAAACTATTAATTGTCATGGTTATTTTGTCTGGGTGGAACATGTAATGTGTCTTGTATCAATATGTTTCATGATATTCTTTTTTCTCATCTATTTGAAGTTCCTCATAGAAAACTGTTCTTCATGATATTATTTTTTTCAGTTCCCCATAGCAAATTGTTCATTATCGTAGTTTTCCTCTTCTATTCTCCATATTTTAAAGTTCTATTTAGTAGCAAATAAGTGTTATTCTAATACCTCTTATACAATTACTCCATTTGTCTTCAGTATATATATGTGTATATATATTTGTCTATTTTTCAAAGCATTGATTTTCACATACAATTCACATTGTATGTATATATATAGTTTAGTGGCTATTGAGTGTTATTCTAATAGCTCTTTTAGAATTTCTCTATTTGTCTATAATATTTAGTGCCAGGTAATGTAGCTCAAATTTTCAATTAAGTCTATGGCGTTATACCCATTTTGTACAAATTATTGGTACCCATTGGCTTGACAACTTCTACTTAATGTGGGTTTCTGTTGATCTATCATTTACATGTAATTCTTAAGCATTATTCTAACACCTCTTACAACTGCTACATAGATTGCTTGTCTTGTACCAATATGTTTCATGATATTCTTTTTCCCTTATTTGTTTGAAGCTCCTTGTAACAAATTATTATATTGTTCTTGTAAGGATTGTTTTCAATTTTTTAAACTATGAAATTTTGGAGTTTTCGATCATGTGTCATTTTCCTTTGATTCTTAAGTGTTTTATTGTAATTTTTAATCTTTCACCAATTTTTTTTTATGTGGACATGTATGTATGTGAAATTACTTAGAAACAACATTCAAAGTGAAGAACCCAGTTCAAACGAAGAAATTGTTCTATAGATTTGAGTTTGGAGTGTATTCAAGGTTACTTGAAATTCTATCCGTATGTGGACAAGGTGTAACAACAATTTCTTCACTTGCAATGAGTTCTTCATTTGAACTAGGTTCAACAAAAGAAATGTGAGCAATAGTAGATGCTTTTTTGATTATTTTATATCCTACGAAATGGTCAAAATACGTGTTCTTGATAGTGCATCTTATGATCTTTTCCTAATTTAAACCTCTTTTTTGTCTCTCGAGTTGAATATTTGTCCAAAATGAAGAACCCAGTTCAAGTGAAGAAATTGTTGTATAGATTGTAGTTTGGAGCATATTCGAGCTTACCTAAAATTCTATTAGTATCTAGAGAAGGTGTAACAACAATTTCTTCACTTGCACTAGGTTCTTCATTTGAACTGCGTTCAACAAAAGAAATGTGAGTAGCAACAAAGGCTTTTGTGAGTATTTTCTATCCTACGAAATTGTCAAAATACGTCATCTTGATAGTGCATCCTATGATCTTGTCCTAATTTAAACCTCTTTTCTATCTCTCGAGTTGAATATTTCTCCATATTTGAAAGTTCTATTTAATGTTGGTTTTTGATCATTTGTCATTTTCATGTGGTTCTTAAGTGTTTTCCTAATAGTTCATTTTACAATTTCCCTATTTGTCTTTAATATTTAGTGTCAAATAATCTAGCTCGATTGACAAGCCAACTGTTACATAGATTGCTTGTCTTCTATCAATATGTTTCATGATATTCTTTTCCCCTCATCTATTTGATGTTGCTTGTAACAAACTATTCATTTTCCTTAGTGTCCCATAAAAAATTGTTCACTATCGTAGTTTTCTATTTAATGTGGGTTGTTGGTCATCTATCATTTTGCAGTGGTCCTTAAGTGTTTTTATGATATTTCTTTTATGATTTTCCTAATTGTCTATAATATTTAGTGCCAAATAATGTAGCTTGAATTTAGAATTGACAAGCCAACTATTACATAGATTGCTTATCATGTATCAATATGTTTCATGATATTTTTTCCCCTCATTTGTTTGAAGCTCCCTATGACAAAATGTTCATTTCCATAGTTTATTTGTTGCAAATTCTAAAATTTTGTAGACTGCTATATGTTACCCATAAATTTTTCCTTAACTTTTTTTCGGGATGCTATATTTCTTCCCTCCTAAGTCCTATACTCAATTCATGTTCAAGCGATCTTTTTGTATTCCTCTTGAACTTGGGCGGGGTTCTTGTATGTTCATTGAACCTCTTGTTTTATTGCCTATATTATTTATCCTTAACTGGGTGGTGTTTTCTCACCAAGTTTGAACTTTCCCTTTTCTCCAAAAGTGGATGTATGAATATCATAAAACTGATTGATGGGTCATGTGTCAGAATTTAGAAACTTCACCCACAAGTTATGCCTCGAGCGACATTCTTTAGGTTATATCGAACCTAGGCGGGATTTTAATAAGTTCTACAAACCACGAATTTTTCTGCCCAAGAAGAGTTTTAGTGGTTAACCCAATTATAGCTAGTTTGATTATGTAACTAATGCATTATACAAAAGGGAAGCCAAAATTTTCCAAGCATGATATGAATATGAAACAAATGAAGCCATACATGTAAAAAGCCACAAGTAACATAAAAAAGAGATATTTTATTTATATATGTAAATTTTTTTACATTGTATTGGCATAAGCAAAAACCGCTTGGTTCGATTAAAAAATTCAGATGGAAGACACAAAAGAGCCAAAAGAAAGAGACATTTCATTTTAGGTGCACAAAGCAAACATTAGGACATAGACGCCCTCAGTGACAATCTATAGATGTTCGATTTGAGATGGTGACAACATATTTTCATGTGACTAGAGGAATTGCACGAACAGTACCATATCGTTCCTCACCACTCCCATGCACAACAGAGCCATGTCCTCCTCCTGAGTCTCATCTTGAATAGTAGATGCAATGCAGATAGCGTCATTTATTAATCAAGTTTAGGGATAATAGTCGAGCCTGTTAATTGCCTCCTTTACGTGATGATGGAATTTAATAGTATTTAGATCAAATTAAGATAGAGATAAAGTCTAATTTATGAAATTAGCCTATTGGATGTATGCTGGTCCTGCTCATATTGGAACCCTACGAGTAGCTAGTTCTTTCAAAAATGTGCATGCCATTATGCACGCTCCTCTAGGAGATGATTATTTTAATGTAATGCGTTCTATGTTAGAACGCGAAAGAGATTTTACTGCTGCAACTGCTAGCATAGTAGATCGTCACGTACTAGCACGTGGATCTCAAGAAAGAGTTGTGGATAATATTCTCCGGAAAGATAAGGAGGAACATCCTGATCTTATCATATTGACACCTACATGTACCTCTAGTATTTTGCAAGAAGATTTGCAGAACTTTGTGAATAGAGCATCCATAATTTCTGATTCCGACGTCATTTTTGCAGATGTTGATCATTATCAAGTAAATGAAATTCAGGCAGCGGATAGAACTTTAGAACAGGTTGTTCGATATTATTTAGATAGATGTCATAGACAAGAAAAATGGGATCAATTTCTAACCGATGCGCCTTCTGTCAATATAATTGGAATTTTTACATTGGGTTTTCATAATCAACACGATTGTCGTGAGTTAAGACGTTTATTTAGAAGTCTTGATGAATGTATAGATGAAGCACACCAACATAGTTGTGTTATGCACATGGGCCTGGCTCATAAACGCCTTGCCAAGGATGCTTTAGAGCACTTCTTCCTCCACCTCGCTTTGCACTACAAATACTTCTTTCAATTGGTCTGAAGTGTTCTTGAACAGTGGACTACACTCAATTTCCTCTAGGACAATGTAGTCATTAGCAGAATTTCCATCACTCTGAGAGCTCGCCATATTAGATGCAAGTGATTGAGGAAGAAAGGTGACATTAGTTGAATTTATAGAGTTTTCGTTAGACATAGGAGCATTCTTCTGAGCTTGATAAGATCTTAATTTAATTCACATTTATGACTATATTGCATCGCTTTGAATTACAAATTCCCATAAAGCAGCTCACACGTACCACCGCTTGATATTCTTATGCATTGCATTGATGGTTGGTGAAATGACTAGTCCTTTGGCAACTGTTGTTGGGGTTATAATCAATTTTCTTTGTCGATACCTATTCCTTTGTAAAATTTGATTGTTCTAACCAACTCCCCAAGAAGCATTCAGAATACAAGAAGTTGCTACTTTAGTAATGGATTTGGCGCCTATCCAATGCTTTAGCCATATTAGAAATTTGAAGTTAAAAAGGATGAGGAGGAATTTTATCTTTTTTTTTTGGATACACCTAGGGGTGTTATCAATAAGCAATAATATTTATTGCATACTATAATATTTTGTAATCGGTGTGTTATGAATTAAATGATGCTTGGTATGTTGAGACTCGAAAAAATTTTGGGGGATGAAAGATCAAAGTAAAATTTGAAACTCAAGATACCAACAAGTTATTGGAAAAAGTGGCATCCACTTTTGAGGATGCTAATACGCATAATTGTGCAACTGAGGGTGAAAATAAAAATCAGCTCCGAGAGGTAACTAAATTCTCAGACATCTTCTCTTCCAGTTTGCTATCTGACTATGAGGTGTCTAAGTTTGCTGATGAAATTCTTGAAGGAAAGGCAATAGTAAATGAGGTAATTGATCATTTAATTTCTGAATCTCCTCATCTTGAAGAGAATATTATACAAGATTCAAATCTTTTAGAACAATTCTTTGAGTCAATACATGGTGTGGATGAAATTGAAGAAGGGATTGTGATAGATGAATCATCAATTGAATCTAATGATTCTTCTACTAGACATACTACAAATTAGGGTTTTAAACTTTTAAACAATGCAATTGCTTGCACATGCAGTGACCAAGAATTTCCTTTATCTCATAGTTTGTATGTGGGATGTCCAATTCGAGAGTTGGTTTCCTTTTATTCAGAAAATCCAGTGCAACATAGTATTACAATTGACATTGCATAGACAAATTTTGGTGATTTTATGCAAGGCAATGTTGGTATGAGTCATTTGATTATTGAATTATACTGAGGGATGGGTTTTTGAGCATTAGACTTTATCTAGAAATTCTCTATAGGGTGTTGGTTTTATGTATTTGATGGCAGCAGTCACAATTTGGCGGTTGGTTGTGCACACAATTTTTAGTCACCCAACATTGTTTCACACAGGCAACTACTTCTCCTAGCCCGTTAATGGATTTGCATGTTTATCTTGGAATCATTTGAGGTAGGGTCTTCCTAGTGTGTACATAGTTGGAATTTTGATGTGTTGGTAGTTTAGGTGCTTTCTTCCCTTCCTTTGTTCCATTTTTTTCTTGCTTCTACTCTTCCTTCTCCATGCTCCTTGACTCTGTTCCCAATGGAAAGGAATGGTCCATGTTCATGATACTGGGTTCATTACTTCATCCTTTGCAATCCTTGTCCCCAACCAGAGCCATTGTTACCAGTAAATTTTTCCTTAACTTCTTTTCAGGATGCTATCTTTCTTTCGCCTAAGTCCTATACACAATTCATGTTCAGGCAGTCTTTTGTAATTCCTCTCAAACTTGGGCACACTTTTTGTATGTTCGTTGAACCTCTTGTTTTACTGCCTATATTATTTATCCTTCATCGAGAAGTGTTTTCTCACTAGATTTAAACTTTCCCTTTTCTCCAAAAGTGGATGTACGAATATTGGAAAATTGATTGATGGGTCATGTGTTAGAATTTAGAAACTTCACCCGCAAGTTATGCCTCGAATGACATTCTTTAGGTTATCTCAAACTTGGGTAGGGTTTTATTAAGTTCTGTGAACCACCAATTTTACCGCCCAAGAAGAGTTTTGGTGGTTAACCGAATTATAGCCAGTCTGATTACTTAACTAATGCATTATACAAAAGGGAATCCAACATTTTCCAAGCATGATATGGACAAGAAACAAATGAAGCCAAACATGTAAAAAACACAAGTAGCATCAAAAAGAGATATTTTATTTATATATGTAACAATTTTTACATTGTAATGGCATAGCTAAAAACTGCTTGGTTTGATTACAAAATTTAGATGGCAAACACAAAAAGAGCCAAAAGAAAGAGAAATTTCATTTCAAGTGCACAAAGCAAACATCAGGACACGGACACCCTCAATGACAATCTACAGACGTTCAATTTGAGCTAGAGACAACAAATTTTCACGTGACTTGAGGAATTGCACAAATTTTGGTGGCTAGTCTATGTGACCTGAAGACTACCCCTGCTAAGCCTTCCAGTAAGCCTACCCCAAAAAATAAAGGTAAGGAGGAGAAGGAGCATCTGAATAAAAGGAAAAATGTTGTGAGCAAGGACTCGTTGGGTGATACAGTGGTTGTGGAGACTGTGGTTATTGGATGTGATGCCATCATTTGGAGCTTTGGCAGGTTGGAAAAGGACAGGAAAAAAGTGCAGGTTAGGGATTTGGACACTAAAGAGGAGTTGTTGGACAACAAAGATAGCAGAGTTGAAGAGGTGTCGGAAGGCGAGGAAGGTGAGAAAGCCAGAGGTCCCTCTTCCATTCCTAACAAAGGTAAAGCTCAAAAGGAGGTTTCAGCCTCTCACTCGTCGGAACCATTGGATATTGAGCAGAATGATCTTGACTACACTATGGGCGGTGGGGAGGAACTCAGTGTGCTGAAAGAAAGAATGCAAAAAATGGACAAAAAATTCAATGGTTTGACCTGTTTCATGGTCAAATTAGTTCACTGTGTCACTAGTACCTTGTCGACTATCATGAAGGATGAGATGGAGACGAAGAAGACTAAAGACCGCTAGGAGTGGATCGATGATGATTTGGTTCAACTTCTGTCAAAGAAATGGGAGAATGCCAGCTAGTCTGTTGTTGGTTTGTTGTTGGTTTGTTGTTGGTTTGTTGTTGGTTTGTTGTTGTTCTGAGTGCTATTACTCTACATTTTTTTTTGGTTTGGTGTTTTGTTTTGATGCTTTTTTTTATCTTGGACTCTTTGGCCCTTGTAGCTCTCTGTGAAGGGTACAACACCCTGTAAATGTTGCTTACTTTATCAAAAACTTTCTATGTGCCAATGTTATCAATAATTTTATAATAAAATCAAATGCTTTATATTCAAGGGATCCATAATAAAATATATAATTTCCAAATTGTTCTATAGTTAAAATTCATCTAACAAATCCTAGTAAAATGTGTAGAGAATAGGAGAATTATTCAAATTGGTTGCACTAGTGAAATCACAATGATCCTCATGACAAATCATCCTTCTTAAAATTTATAATATTTCCCCAAAGCAAAAAAAATCATATTTAGTAAAATGAATTAAATTGTCGGTATTATCATTAATAGTAACAACAAAACCTTGTGTAAAAATAAATTATTCACACCTAGAATTTTAAAAACATGATCTAATATAATTTTGGATTTGAAGCATTCATAGTCACATAAGCTGACATAGTCAACAAATTCATCAATGTTAAGATTAGGAAAAATAAAATTATTGTTAGCATCAAAAGGTATAAATTCACGTCTATGTGCATCATTCATCTTCTATGAATTGTCATTATGAGCATCAATTCCAAATTAAACAGTTGAGGAATCTCAATTAAAAATCCAAACAATTCACATTGCATGTCTATAACATCATAGCTATTGCACCTAACTACACAAACATCTATATTTTAATTACATTTATCACTAACTTCACAACTTAACTCATTAATAGAAGCTTCTAGCTCTATATCAGTTTTAGGCTCATCTTTTTGTTTCCAAGTTATTTTGAATAAAAGTGTATCCTTTATGAGATAACTAATATTCCCCACTCAATAACAATGAATTACATTAATTTATAATTCAACTCTAAACATGGTGATCCTTTCCATTTTATTTTCTAGATAACATTCAAGGAAAATAATTTATCAATACAAATTTATTTTCTAAGCAAGATTTTTCATGTCCAAGAATTTGATATTTTTATCAATCTAAACTACCTAATTACATTTTTCTAGAGACTTGTGGAATAATTAAATCTTTCAAAATGAAACACAAATATACATCAAAATGGGTATAGTAAAGGACAATGTCCATTGGATCATTCAATCTAACATGTTTAGGAATAGGCCTCAAAGCCTTTACAAATCAAAAGTTAAATATGCATACAAATTCATTATATTTTTTTAATACTTATAAATTCACTTATTATCAAACTAAAATTATTTTTTTCACCAATGGGATCAGTGGAAGATGCCATAAACTCGTCCCATGTGGAAATGGAGAGAACGGGTAAATTTACATACCATTCCTTCGTATAAATTTTCAATAACGAAACAAACATCTTCAAAATTATATCATCAACATCCACCTCATTATCATTTGTCAAACAAATGAAGACCTAAAAATGTTCCCTTCTTTCTTTTCCTGTTCCTTCATAGTTGGATCATAATTGACTATACAAAATTAGAATATAAAACTATTGCTAAAACTATATACAAAATTCCTTTCAATTATGACTAAAAATAAACTAAAATATTAAATATCTACATGATACATAACTTATAATTATTTTTAAAAATAATTGAAAGAAATTTTTTTCAATATATATGCATTTTCAATACAATCTTATAATATTCAAAATATAATCTTACGGAAAACAGTTTACACATAAATAAATACACTATTACGTATTATTTTCTAAACATATCGCAACCATAAAAACTAATATATAAATTAATATGATAAGAGCAGGGGGAATATATCAGTCCTTTACCATACACTTAATATAATGTACGTTGAGCATTTAGCTTGGAAGGATAATACTATACTTCCTATGCTTTATTCTACTCTCTGTTTACTAAAACTCGGACTAAGCCGGAAATAGGTAAACCCTATCCACGGATCGCTCGATGTTAATGAAACTGAGAGTCTTTCAACAAGTGAAATGAAACCCAAACAATATGAAAATGAAGAATAGACGGAGCAACTAACCAGTGGGTGTGGATTTGGATGTGGATGTGGACGAGTGAAATGTAAAACGAGGGCTGTAGTTCAAACTCCAGCTACATTTCTGGGAACCCGCAACTCCATAGAAGGCTCTGATTTTGAGGGCTCTCATGCAAAGCCCAAGTCTGCCCCACCATACTATCATTGATAGTGTTCCACCGAATGCAATCCCGAAGCCCAACCCCACAGCAATCATAGACACTTTTTCATCAACTGTAGCAATTATTGATTTGACTTCCTTCGCTGGAGGCGATGCAAGAGTTTTGTTCTTTGAGCTGCAACTCTGTAGAGGGCCCCCGCATAAACATGGAAGATTTTTCTGGAATGACTTGGCAGTGAATGTATCGAACTGCGTTCCTCTGGGTATCCGTCCACAGAGCCTGTTAGAAGATACATCGAGGTAGGCCAGCTTGGACAATATAGAAAGCTCCTGAGGAATTCGCCCTGCAAGCTTATTTTTAGAAAAATCCAACTGCTCCAGAGTCGATATCTGCCCAAGGGTAGCTGGTATCTCACCTTCCAACTGGTTTCCAGAAAGATTTAGTAATCTTAGGCTGCTTAAATTCCCTATGCTTTCTGGTATATGCCCGCTGAGATTGTTACTCGATAAGTCAAATACGGTGTTTGCTGCCAGTACATATCCCAGCCTGTACTCCTTTCCTTTTATTACCATTGGTATGTCCTCATACAGTGTGTTTCCACGCAGTTTCGGATCTCCCCGAATTCCAAACCCCTGGAGACTCTCAAGATTAGGGGGTATTCCTCCATCAAACTTATTGTTTGATAAATCTAACACCTGCAAACTGGTGAGGTTTACCATCCACGGAGGAAGACTACCGTGAAGCTCATTATAACCGAGGCTCAAAACTCTCAGTCTCTGAAAATTTGCCATATACCAAGGAAGCTCACCTCTCAAATGGTTCCTTCTGAAATCTAAAAGCTGAAGCTCCTTACAGTTGACCAATGATGTTGGCAGAGTCCCGGACAAGTAATTGGAGTGTGCAGACAATACTTCCAAAGAAGAAGAATAATTCATATACAGATTTCCCTGGAACAAATTCTCTGACAGCTTTATCCTCTTTAAAGATGTGCAGTTGCTAAGGGTGGGGGGAATTCTACCCGACAAAAAATTGTTGGATAGTACCAACTCTGTCATTAAGTTGCAGGTGCCAATAGAGGGTGGAATCTTTCCACTCAGATAATTTTGAGACAAAATTAAGCGCTTGAGTGCAGTGCATTTAGTTATACCCTCAGGAATTTTTCCATACAAGCTGTTATCTGACATATCTAACTCCTCCAGCGAGATCAATTCACTGAAAGTTTCAGGAATACTCCCAGAAAAATTATTGCTCAGAAGCAATAGCCTGGTAAGATTCTTGAATTGACCAATGGTATCTGGAATAGGACCAGTGAAATTGTTAAAATTGAGAAACAGGTTTTCTAAAGATTGGAGCTTTCCAATGGACTCGGGAATTACGCCTGTCAAATGGTTTGAGTTGAAAGTCAAAGATTTCAAATTTTGGAGGTTTCCTATATCCTTTGGAACTAACCCTGTCAATTGGTTAGTGTCCAAGTGAAGAGCTTCAAGCTTGGTCAGTCTACTCATTACTTGGGGTATGGTACCATTTAAACTGTTTGTGCCCAGATTTAGGAAAGTTAACTCTGTCAAATCTCCAATTCCATCCGGAATGGCTCCACTGTATTTGTTTATGCCCAAATTTAAGAAAGTAAGTTGGGTAAGATTGAAGATGAATTCTGGAATTCTCCCTCCAATATTGTTATCATATAAGGAAAGAAGGGAGAGGGGTAGCTTGGAGATAGTCAGAGGCAGGGATCCGTTAACTCGGTTCGTTGTCACATCAATCCACACAAGATTACTACAGTTTCCTATTTCTGCAGGGATGGAACCATTAAGATTGCCTGGGCCATACAGTGATAATTGGCCAAGCTGTTTCAGTTTTCCTAGTTCAGGTGGTATATTGCCAGTCAGCGAGTTATCCCCCAGAAACAGTATCACAAGCGAAGAACAATTACCCAGAGCTGCGGGGATTTGAGACCCCAACCTGTTAGACTGCAGATAAAGGTATTGCAATTTGTCTAACTTCCCCAGTTCAGAGGGAATGCCTCCTGTCAAGCTGTTGTGAGAAAATGCAATATAGATCATTTCAGAGCAATTACTTAGAGAAATAGGGATTTTACCAGTTAGCGAGTTGCTTTCAAAGTAAAGATATGACAGACCCTTTATTAAACTCAAAGCAGAAGGAATTGAACCATTGAGATTGTTATAGCCAACGGACAGTTCAAGGAGAGACGTGCAGTTCCCCAGGGAATTTGGAATGCTTCCACCCAGACCGTTGTGTTCAAAGTAAAGATATGACAGACCCTTTATCAAACTCAAAGCAGAAGGAATTGAACCATTGAGATTGTTATAGCCAAAGGACAGTCCAAGGAGAGACGTGCAGTTCCCCAGAGAATTTGGAATGCTTCCACTCAGACTATTGTAGGACAAACGGAGATGCTGTAAGTTGCCAAGACCACCAAATTCTTCGGGTATGCTCCCTGTCAAACTATTTGTTGAAAGTCTGATCCACTGAATGTGTGTGCAATTAGCAAGAGATGTGGGGATGGAACCCATCAGTAGATTTGTGTTGAGGTCGAGTAACCTCAACGCTTTCAGTTGGCCAAGCTGGGGCGGAATCCTTCCACTAAAAGAATTGCCGGAGAGATTAAAAATACCTAGTAAAGATAGGTTGCCTATGGAGGGAGAAATTGTACCTTCCAATCCCAATTGAGAGAGAATGATGGCCACCACTCTGTGGGTATGCTTTCTGCACCAAACACCATTCCACGAGCACATGTTTCTTGAATTGGCAGAAGTCCAGCTTGAGAGTGATTGCGTGGGGTCAGCTGTAATGCCGTTTCTGAAAGACAGTAGAGCTCCCAAATCCCTCTTCTCAGAAACATGATCATCACTTTCCTCGAGCAGCATATGATCTTTAAGAAAAGAAAACTTTGTATCCGCGATGGGGCGATGTAAAGCAAAGACATGAGAAGAATGCGAGGTGTTGTGAATGGGTATTATGGTGGCCGAGGTTAGTGTGAATGCCAGAGCCAAGCCTAACCACATCATTTGAATAAACTTACGTCCTACCATTTGCCTGCACTCCATTTTTTAACAATCCATCGAGTCAGTAGCCACCCGAATATATGTTGCTAGGCATTCTTTGTCTTTACGCCGTATTGACTTGAAGACTTAAAGTCGGTCCGCTCTCGGTTGATTTGCTATCCCGAGTCCAAGTAGTAGGTAATTGGAGTTCTTTTCCAAGACGTCAAGTACTTTGTTTTGTGTGCTAATTTTCTCGAAACGCACATCATCAACACTATTTTGTTTTGTAAGCTGCGTTTATAGTTTTAAACGTGCATGCTTTTCACTTATATACATAGGTAGAAAGAGGAAGAGCGCGTAGAATTCTTGTTACGCCGAATCTCAACCGTCCATCATATTGCCGTGTTTTTCTGCTTTCTCATCACTTTTCACGCTTTGACTGCTTTTTCATTCATGCCTGCACGATTTTCACGACGTCAGTCTTCACGCGGAAAGCTTCATTAAAATGAATCTCAACCGTCCATCATATTGCCGTGTTTTTCTGCTTTCTCACCGCTTTTCACGCTTTGACTGCTTTTTCATTCACGCCTGCACGGATTTTCACGCTGTCCGCTTTTCATGTAAATATGAGCAACGCGTTTTTCCCACCGTTTTTCTACTTTTTAGGCTCACCGCATTAACGTGGTTCTATGCATTCTGGTGTACGTAGTAAAAAAAGACTGCAAAATGAGTAAATAGCTTGATAGTTCATTTGTACGGCAATTCATTTTCGAGAAGCTGTAAACAAGGTAAATAATCGTCACCGTCTATTCACTTTTTCTTTGTTGTTTTTCTTTTCCGCCTTTTTCTGTCTTTTTTACGCCATTCTTATTTTCACCCCGGGTTTTATTATCATTTTTCACACCGTTCTCCGGTTTTATTTGGGCTGCTTTTATTTTATTTGCATATTATTCCCATCGAACCTAGGCCTTCTTTACTCGGTAAATTACTTCCCATTGGAAATCAATTTTTTTAATATATATTTTAAATTTGATTTTTTATTTTTTTTAATAATATGAATAGATATTATATTATATTATATTATATTATATTATATATTTTAAATTGATTATATATTATGATTACATTTAATAATATATATTATATAATATATATAATAAATACAAATATATTTTAAATTTTATATATAATTAAATAATAAATATGAAATAAGTATTTAACATATTTAATATAAATACATACTTCTAATATATAATAATAATTTTAAAATATATTATATAATTTAGATTATATACTATTCAAATATAAATTTAAATATACAATTTATTATACTTAAATAAAATATATTATATAATTTATATTATATACGATTCAAATATAATATATAATAATAAATAAATATATTTCATTTAAATATACAATTTATAGTATAATATTATACTTAAAATATACACATATAATTTAAATTTTAGTTTAAGTTTTTTTTCAATTGATAACAATGTCAAAACAAGAGAGGATATGATTGTAGATTAAGTTAATAGTAATTATTTTTACCTACTTTTAAGAATGAAATCATAATAAGTTATGCAAATTACTTAGGAATTGATTTTTTAATTTTACAAATTTTAAAATAAAAGATAAAATTTTAGCTTTAACAATTTTAATTTACTTTAATAAGATTTTAATTTTTAAAATTAAATTGGCTTTGATAAAATATATATTATAAAAATAAGTGGTGTTCTACGGCTGCCTCGACGCTTCGCCTTTGTGCTCATTGGCGACTGGCTATTGCCCTCCCCCGGTCACGGGGTTTGCATAGGTGTGAGCGTTCTTTTCTTCTCTTTCTTTATTATGCATTAAATGTTGAATGCTTCAGCCTCTTCACTCCTCTGCCGTTCAGCAGAGGCCGTACCCCCTAATTCATCTGCGACGGCTCCTAGGGCTTCGATGGACTCCGGATCCCCGCATCTAGATAGTTTTGACTCTATCCCGTTGCATCTGAAACCTAAGTCTTTTTCCGAAGCGGTGGCCTGCACTGGTAACCCTATCAACGCGAGCGTGAGGTTTTCTCTGTCCAACTCCAATGAAGCCACCAATTCCGGTAAGGTCACTGGTGTTGCTCCGTTATCATTTTCCATTTCTCCCAATCTAGAAATGCTAGATGAAATTAGTAAAGAGAAGAATAGATTAAGGAATTTTGCCATTTTCTTTTCTGTTGTTGAGGTGGACAAATGTCCTAGGAAATTTCTTGACGATTGGTTTCATAATTACTGGAACCTGAAACTTGGCTATCATATTTCCTTTTGTCGTCAGATTCAGAAGGGGCTTTTTATTATATTCTTTAACAAGCACGAAGCTCAAACTGAAGTTCTAAAAAGACAATATTGGTCTGTTGGTTCTACCTCCTTTCGGGCCTTGGCTTGGTCGCCCGAGGCCATACACGAGGAGGTCCTTGCCCTCTCGGCCCCTCACTGGATTCTGGTTAAACAATTACCGCCTTTCCTTTGGCGTTTTCTCCCGCAAATGCTTGAACCACTTGGTAAGGTCATCCGTATGGATGACTCTGTCCGGTTGGTCCCTCATATGGATGCTAGAATACTCATCTCGTTGAATCCGGGATTAGAAATTCCTTCTGTGATCAACATTTGCATTTTAGAAGACAACTTCTCTTGCCCTATTGAAATCCTCGGGGGGCTAAACGCTTGTTTCCTCTGTAGAAGAGAAGGCCATTTGAGAAAAGACTGCCCCATCGTCAAGAAGAAACCCTCGCAGCATAAACCCACGGACAACTACGTTACGCCGAATCTTGGAAAGCATAGTACGAATTCCTCTTCGAATGACTCTTCCCTTGCTGATGCTCCCTCTAAACCCTCCCCGACCCCTCCTCCCCCTGTTCCCTCCTCTGCATCCCTCCAGACTGACTCTCTGCCCCTGGTAAGTTCGGACCCTAACCTAGGGCCCCTTTCATTGACCAAGATCTCCAATAAGCCTAGGCGGAAATCTAATAAGCAACCCTTGTCGTCTACAGAGAACCCCCTCTCCCTCTGCCCTCAACCCTCCTCGTTTCTTGCCCTCCCCGGCGAAGCTTTAGAATTTGAAACCCCTTTTGTCACCTGCCCTTCGCATCTTGCCCTCTCGGATCTTTCAGCTAGCTGCTCTGACCTTCCGCCTCCTCAGAGCCTCCCCCCTAAAGTCTTCCGCGAACTTGGTGAGGACTGCCTGCTCGAGATTATCCCTACTAGCATATACCCCTCAGCCCCTGATACCCACACCGAGAAGATTAGCATGGATATGAATTTTTTGTCTCCAGATGAATCTGACAACGAAGAAGAGTTTAAAGATGCTTGCACCCTGACCAAACACAGAGGCAGGAAACTTGGCTCCAAGAATAAAAACCCCTCCAAGAAAGTGCTAAGAGACGTTCATAGCAATGTCCCAGCCCAAATTCAAGGACCCACCGGAAACTCCTCTCCGATCGTTTCATCATGAACTGCACTTCATGGAATATTAGGGGTCTGGAGTCCCCGGATAGACGGTGGATCATTAAACGTTACCTTGACATCTGCAAGCCCATAGACTTCCTTATGCTGCAAGAAATTAAGTCCACTGGTTACACGTTTGACTCTAGCCTTAATTTCCTTTGGAAAGATGCAATTAAAATCCATACCAACCACCAAAGGGGTAGGGGTGGGGTGCCCTCCTGATTAGCCCCAGGTGGGAGACTCTTATCTCTAGCTATGGGATTTCCCCCTGTAACAGAGCGGTGTGGGTTATCTTGAATAGCAACAATCATACCTGTGGCGCTTGCTCTGTCTATGCCTTGAATGACTTCAGGGAGCGTGCAAGTCTATGGGACTGGTGTGCTGCCCTTCCTAATATCCCCTGGC
Organism: Sequoia sempervirens; assembly: GCA_007258455.2. Taxonomy (NCBI): domain Eukaryota; kingdom Viridiplantae; phylum Streptophyta; class Pinopsida; order Cupressales; family Cupressaceae; genus Sequoia; species Sequoia sempervirens. The sequence continues at coordinate 50,730 of VDFB02140824.1, read as the reverse complement.
TCATAGGGGGGGACTTCAACATGGTCGAGTCCCAAGAGGACAAACTTGGTGGCCTCCCTTTTGCTTGGAAAGACCTGGAGAAACTGCACTGGAATAGAATGTTAAATACTAAACACCTTTTTGATCCCTTGGCTGGCACCAAGGATACTAATCCTGGGATTTGGCATACCTGGTGTAATTTCCAACAGGGTGACTCCAGAATCTACTCCAGGCTCGACCGCTTCTGCGCCAACAAAAATTGCTTCTCTTTTCTGCCTGACATAAACGGTAATGTTGTGCTCATTACCCCCGCCTCTCTCTCCGATCACCATCCCATATCTGCCTGCATTAGAATGAACATATCTCCTTCCCGTTGCATGAGATCTGCCCCTAAATTTTCTCTCAACACTAGCCTCCTAAAAGATGAAGACACTCTTGCTGCCATCCACCTCATTAAGCTTATTAACAGAAATACCTTTCCCTCCTGCTCTCATCTGGATAGATGGGACAAAAACCTCCTCACTTGGCAGAAGCTTTTGAGGACCATCGGGCAAAAAAGAGCTAAAGACTATAGATTTACTGAAAAATGTCTCTCCTCTGCTCTTCAGTTAGCCAAGACCAACATTCAAGCCAACCCTTCGGATTGTGACCTCGTTTCCCAGGTTGTCAATGCTAAGGATGCCCTTAGGCAGCACCAACAGAATAAAATCAATGGTGCTAGGGTCAGATCCCGCGCGCACTGGCTGCAATTCGGTGATAGGGGATCTAAGTTCTTCTTTAACCTCCTCAAAAGCAAACATGCTAACGAAAACATCAAAAAAATTGTTGTTGATAACACTGAGTTAACTGACATAGACAACATCAAAGAAGCCCTTGTTAAATTTTACCAAAACCTTTTTGCTTCTGAAGATTTGGAGGATGCCTCATCCCTTAGACAACAAGTTTGTTCCCTCGTCCCTAACAAGATTTCCACTGATGAAGCCAATCAGCTTTCCAAATATCTCTCTCTGGAGGAAATTGAAAAAGTAATTAACTCTCTTAGCAATGACAAGGCTTCGGGTCCAGACGGTCTCCCGGCGGAGTTCTATAAGGCCAACATTGGTTGGATCTGCCAAGATCTTCTTGATCTGTACTCAGAAGCCCTCGTTAGAGGATCCTTGGGATGCTCTATCAATAAGGGTATTATTAAGTTGATCCCCAAGGATGGGGATAAATCCCTCATCAAAAACTGGAGGCCGATTACCCTCCTTAATGTCTCTTACAAAATCTTTGCTAAGCTCCTGGCGCTGAGAATTGAGAAAATTCTCCCCAATTTTATTTGTGCTACTTAGACTGGTTTTATCAAAGGAAGGTTTATTCTGGAGAACCTGATCACTAGTTGGGAAGCCATGTGCTAGTCCAACTACTCTCAGCAGAATTCTGCTATGTTCCTTCTTGATTTCGAAAAAGCCTATGACAGGGTGGAATGGAATTTTATCACTATGATGCTTGAGGCCTTCGGCTTTCCTAGGGTTTTCTGTAACTTTGTCAAGATTCTTCTAAAAGATGCCTCGGCCCAGATTGATGTTAATGGATCTCTCTCTGCTTCTTTCCCCCTCGGTAGATCCATCAGACAAGGCTGCCCCTTGGCCCCTGCCCTCTTTGTGATAGCTTCAGAAGCCCTGTTTTACATCCTCAGGGATAATTCTCTATCCCCGGCGGTCAAGGGCATAACTCTCCCTAATAACGATGAGCTCCTAAACTGCCAATTTGCTAATGATACTGCCATCTTCTTTGATGCTAGGCCTGACAACTTCGAGGCCCTAAATTCCAAGCTCAAGCTTTTTTGTACTATCTCTGGGGCGAGATTGTCCCATGCCAAGTCTATCTGTCTTGGTTGGGATGAGCAGCCCCCTGACTGGTTCAAAGCCTATGATTTTCGGTGGGGTGGCCCGCATAAGATTGTGCGTTATTTGGGCATTCCCTTCTCTGTTGACCCTTCCCTTAAAGACATGTGGTCGTGGGTCAAAGAGAAGATCACCAAAAAGTTGGGCAAATGGCACAACAAAACTTTATCTTTGGCTGGCAGAATGCAGGTCTGTCAAAAAATTCTTTCCTCTTATAACATCTATTATTCTTCTGCCTGGATGTTCAGCAATTATCAAATCTTAGAAATCCAAAAAGCTGTCAGGAGCTTTCTCTGGTCTGATGGTAAAGGAAATAAGAAAATGCACGCTGTCAAATGGGAGTGGTGCCATATCAATAAGCTCCTTGGGGGGCTTGGGTTGAAGGATCTCAGGCTCCAAGGGATTGCCCTTGCCGCCAAGTGGATCTTTCACTCCCTTGATGGCAATGATCCTTGGAAGGTCCTTGTTAGAAGCAACATTGAAAGAGGCTTCCCCAAAAATGCGAAGTCTTGGAAGAATCTTCCTTTTACTGACCTTGTCATTGGCAACTTTCCTGTTCTTGTTCAAGGGTCTGCGGTTTTTAGATCCATCTGGAAAGCATGGGGCCAAGTTAAGAAGTTTGTCTCTAACAAGGCTTTCCACGATGACTGCCATCTCTTTGGTGAAAGGTCCATTTGGTGGAATCTTTGCTCCTCTGACAAACCCCTTGCCCTCTCCCAAGGTTGCTCCGCTAGACACTGGTCGAATAAAGGCATTTCCCAACTTGCTGACCTCTTTGAGCATGACGTCTTAATCAGCTGGGAGGATCTCAGACTCAAATATGACCTCCCCATCTCCCAAAAGAAAACGTATAGTATGATTGTCAAAGCCGCTAAAGACCTCCCCACCTCTTGTCATGTTGACTCTCATAGGTTCCTTGACTGTAAGTGGGTTGATGGTACTATGCTTTCCAAGGTCAAAGCGAAGAACATTTACAATATTATTGGCCACTCGGAAGCCATCATAGATCATGTTAATTCGGTCTGGTACGCCACGCTGGATGCTCATGCTTGGAAGAAGTACTTCGATTTTCTGTGGAAAGGTCCTACCGAACCGAAACTTAAGTGCTTCAATTGGCTTTTGTTGCTTGATAGACTCCCTATCAGAAGGGATCATACTGAGGCTGACATTTGTAAATTCTGTAGACTCCCCGAGACGGCTAGACACATTCTGCTTGATTGTATCTTTGCAAAGGAAATTTGGATCATGTTTGGTGTTACCTATCCTATGTTATTTACTATTCTTGACATTGTTACTGGTCATATTAATGGTCTGAAGCATGATTCTAATTTCTTTTGGAAGATTCTTTCCTCTAATGTTTTATGGCAAATCTGGAAGTGCAGAAATGAAGAAAGATATCAGAATAACCCCCGTGATCTTACTGAGTCCTTTCGGAAACTCACCTTCCTTAAAAAAAATTTGCAGGTTCGCACTACCATAATAATTGAAAGGAAAAAACTCAGAAGGTTTCTGAAGGACGGATACGCCACTTTCTTCATATACGAGATGAAGGGAGGCTACGCTTGGAGGGACATGCTAAACAATCGGCAGTTGTTCGAGAACACTTGTAAGATTCTCTCCCAGGAGGTGATGAACAACAGAAATTCCATCAAGGACATGACTAGTATGCTTGCCCAGATTCAGGAGATGAAATATATTGTCTGGATGGAAGGTGCCAAAGGCTGGACTGCCTGGGTTGATAGACTGGATGACATCCTTCAGTAGCATTCTGCTCTCTGGTGCTCTTTTTGTAACGATTATGTAACGGATTTATATCTTTTTGCCTCGGTTTTGATCGAATATCTGCTCCTGAGTTGAGGCTCGGCCTCTTTTGGGCTGAGCTGTTCGCTCTGTGGATCTTTTTGTAATCTCGGTGACTCCTCTATTCTTAATATAAAAACATTATTTTTTTAAAGTAAAAATATATAATTATTTTATTTAATAAAGAGTATATTGTAAAAATTATTTTTTCTAAAAATTTTAATGTAAATAAATTATTTATTGCATTTCTTAAGTATATGACTATTTCAATGAAAATAATTATTTAATTTAACTTTTATTATTTTATTTCTATATGAAAATTAAATTTTAATATATATTCAAATTACTATATATACACATAGACACATAAATAGATACTTAGCTAGATAAAAAAAGATATAGAACTATTATTGTTTAAGTAAGAGTTATTTTGTTGATAGTGGCATGGTGTGATGGTTAAGATGTTGTGTTGTTGTTCTTACCATCAGGTTTCAAACCCCATTGGGGTGTAATTGTTAAGTGTTTACATTGGGGATGAGGTCCTCCGCTTGTAATTGTTCATAGCTTTGAGTCAAAAGTGTTTACCCCTCTCAATAAAATTAAGAGTTATTTTGGTCCAAATGGGTAGTAGAGTTGGCTTGGGTAGTAGGTTTTCTCCCCATTAGTCTCAGGTTTGACTCTGCTCCCAGGTTTAAGAGGTGGGACTTCTTGGTTTACCCCTCTCAATAAAATTAAGAGTTATTTTGGCCTGAATGGGTAGTAGAGTTGGCTTGGGTAGTGGGCTTTCTCCCCATTAATCTCAGGTTTGACTTTTCTCCCGAGTTTAAGAGGTGGGACTTCTTGTGGGCGGCGGACCTCACCCGCAGGGGACTACTCTTGCCCTAGCTTGCCTCTAGTACCCAAGGTACAAGTTGCTAAGTCGTTGGGCTGGGTAGTAGAGTTGGCTTGGGTAGTGGGATTTCTCCCCATTAATCTCAGGTTTGACTTTGCTCCCGGGTTTAAGAGGTGGGACTTCTTGTGGGTGGCGGACCTCACCCGCAGGGGACTACTCTTGCCCTAGCTTGCCTCTAGTACCCAAGGTACAAGTTGCTAAGTCGTTGGGCTAGGTCACTAGGGATACCCTATAGTATTAAAATAAAATAAAATTAAGAGTTGTTTTATTTTATTTTTGCTACTAAATTAAAAAAATAAAATTAAGAGTTATTTTATTTTTGCTACTACATATGGGTTAGGCACTCAAAGGCCACAAAGAAAGAGCATTGCAACTTAGATTCTAGTAAAATGAGTTCACCAAATCCATCTTTCTCTTATCAACATTTATTCATCAAAATTCAAAGACTAAAATCAAATATGTTTTAATCTATTTCTTCAATAATTTAGATTAATTTTTTTTATTGTTGATCAACATAATTGTCGAACTTTAAAATTTGAGTGCTTTAGTGAAATCAAAGATATTAAATTATACTCATGATTTGTATTTTTACAATCCAAATAGGAAATATTTGAGTATTTTTCCCTTTTTATAAAGGCTCAAAAGTATTTTCATCGTGGTGAGAAACCTTTAGTCATTAACATAATAAAATAGAGGGGTTATCTTAGGCTCATGCCCTACAACAAAAACTTGATACCTTGGAAAAGCACAAGCACACACAACAAAAAAAATGACAAACTATTCTAACATAAATTTAGAGTTCAATGAACATTCCCAAAAACTCTATCATTAAGAAGGACTTGCAAATAACATAGGTCGATCTTCTTCTAACAAATTTATACATTTTTATGCTTAGCTAAAGTTGAGTAAGGATTTTCTATGTGATCCTCATCACAACACATCACATTATCTACTTCGGCTTTAAGTGGAAATCTAACATGCAACACACTAGCCATAAGCTTAATTTACAATTGAAGATAGTCACTTGGTTCTTGATGATAGTGTGGAGATGTTATGCGAGGTAGTGTTTGTGTGCATCCACCTAAGGCTCCACACCTTTTACATCTTCACGGAGCATGAGATTTCTTTCTTTAACATTATAGCACTACTCAAAGACTAGGCAATATAAAAAATACTATTATAGCCAATGTATTATGTTCTAGCATCATTTTTATCATAGCCTCACAAATTTTAATGCAATCCTCACCATCAATTCCTTTGCTATCCCTCACATTATTAACATCTAAATCCCAATTTTTATGTTTACTAGTTGATGTTCAATTAGTTTGTGAACCTTTCCACCACCCTTAATGCAAAAATTCTACTTACATTCAAGATTTTCAAAGTCTCCTTCTCCACCTCTTATTTTTTTCTTACCCTTCTTATTCCTTTATGCATTTTTGATACACTTCTCGATCCCATCTTGATTACAAGAAACAATATTAGTAAGGAATAATTAGGTGGACAAGTACGGGTAATGAATTTATTGGCATCCTGGTTTTATACAATACTCAATCTTATGCTTGTCACATAATATAAAGTGTAATCATGATCTTATATTGGCAGTAACATTACACATATTGCCTAATTACTATCTTATGTACAACAATATCACTTTACTCTTGATGGATAGCCTTATCCTAGTTACCACTTGATGGGATAATGACTACCAAGTTATCCCTTTATTAGGTAATGGAATCGACATTTTGTTTAAAATACATTATTAGTATTATTTTTACTTTCTTTAAGAAGGTGGACATCCAAAGCTTAGAGTTTATTCCCTTCCTAGATTTTAAATCCACCCCATGGTTGGCTCCACAATTAACCACCATAATCCCTTGCATCTTGACATGCTTGAATCTTACCTCTTTTAACATTTTCCTTAATTTAGAGGCCTTTATTATGATTGTGTCTAATATCCATGATGAACACTTACCTTTTCAATACTTTTATAGCTCTAAATTCTCCTTCCATTATTAGCCACCTCCATCCTATTTTCAAGGCTTCCTTAAGACCCCACAACATAGACTAAGATTCAACCGTATTAGTAATCTCATATCTAAAATTGAAAGTAGCAATAAAGATAAGTTGGCCTTTCTTATCCCTAAATAAACCCCTTCCTACCTACCCTATGTTTTCTTTAGTTGTTCCATCAAAATTTATTTTAGTGTAGTTTTTCTCTTGGTGGCTACCATCTAATGTTTCCTTTGTGGAAGATTTGATGCCTATAGTGAGTTTTTATATACCCATTGAATCATAATCCAAGCCTTCAACCAATGAATGTCATCTAGATAATTCTTCCAAACATCGTTAGCCCCATTATTTCCTAGTTCTTGAATAGTTGCTTTGATTCTATCCCATACACATTCTACTAAAAATTCCTTATCTTCAAAAATAATTTTGTTCCTTTCCTTCCATATATTCCATATCAAGAGAGAGGGTATAAGGTCCCAAATTAGGTTTATGCTAGGGTTTTGAATTTTAAATTACACCCTAAGATCATAGTTTCTAAGTTTCCAAGAATTGAATGATAGAATTCCCTTTGTTCAAATCTTGTGTCCAATATTTTTAGTAACTAAAGGTAAAAGAGAATTTTTTGAAAGGGATTGAACCCTTTTACAAAAAATATCCATTAGGAAAGAGTAAAAATATCCATGAGGTATGAAATAAACAAAACCAACAAAGACAACAAAAATAAAAAATAGAAGAAATGGTGATGATATAGCATATAAGAAAAAATAAACATAGAGAAACCACCACCTATTTAATATCAATAAGCTTTTGTGAGCTAGATGTAGTCTACCACTATTTGTTCATGAAGTTAGTTGGTAAAGGAAGTCTCAAAGGGGTCCTCAATAACAATGGTGTTAGCATTAAAAACCATACTTTTAGCTCTCATTCTTCTTGCAAGTACCTCCAACTTAATATCCCTTTTCCTTTTTTCTAATTCATTCTATAAACCATAAACACTAGAAGCAAAGTTCTTTATAGTATTTTTTCTTAAGCACGCCACTCAAGCAAGATTATCTTTCAAATCATCCTAGTTTCTCTACATGGTGAGGGTTTATATTCTAAATTTTCCCATATTTGAAACAAAGTAAAGAATTTATTAACTTCTTGCCAAAATTCATTCTTAAAATGGTTTATGGTTTCTTCCTTGTTGGTCTTAAATAGTTCCTTCTCAATCTCCTAGATTCTCTTTCTATAATCTTGATGTTGATATAAAAACCATTTCATAATGTTTTTATGTAGATTGAAACTATCATCTAACATGTCAATGAAAGTTTTTAAATTGATACAATTGGGCCAGTTCAAGTTTTGCACTTTGTCTTTCTTGCACAAGGGTTCACCAATCACTTTTTGCACAATTCTAGTGCCTCTAGGATTACTAGGTTTGATAAAATTATTCCAGATGTTTCTAATTGGAGGGATATCAATTGGATTGGACATGTTCATAGGGCCCAACTAGATGAACTATTTAGAGGGTTGGATGGAGAATTCTCATCCAAAATTTTCTTACCCTTGTCCCATAGATTGGGAATTTTCATGGGCATAGGGTATATTTTTGGATGTCAACCAAAGTAGAAACTTCCTCCTATTGGGGATTCTTGGGTGGGACCAGAATAGTGACCTTGGGAGCATGGTGCTAACTGTGAGGAATATTTCCCACTACAAAAATTTATGGAATAGGGAATGGGGAGACATATCAACGCCACTCCTAGGGTTATTAGAGGTGGGGAAAGTAGTAGTGGGACCATCCTCAATGATTTTAGATAGTCATATTTTAGGGTTAACAACCCAAAGAAAGAGGGTTGGGATGGGAGTTTTAGCCAACTTGAATTTGTAAATTCAATATATTAATCTATGTTCAAAGGGAAACTTAGCTTTCCTAGGGAGCGTATTTTGCATAAAATATCCAAGATAACTTAATAAGAATAAAGGAAACTTCATCTTTTTTGTATGATGGAAATGGTTAAGAATCGGGAAATAATAAGAGTATACCCTTTATACGTACCCTTGAGCATGAAATAGCTCATGAGTAATTTTGTCACTTCTTCCCTTTGACATATAATATGTGCTTATTGATTTCATCCTCCTTTTTACATAAGATAAACTATTAGACCCCTTCCCTTTGAAACTTAATTAATCTATTCCAACTAAGAGTCCCTTTCCCTATAAGTTATCCATAGAAAGGAATTGGCTTTGGGAATCTTATGGCCTAGCCAAATTTTTATAACAAGAAATTATGGATCACAAACAAGGCCCCCAAATGTATCTTTATATTCCTCTTATTGTCACTATTTGAGAATTTTTTTGGTTCCAAACTATTTTCCCTTTTTAGGATGTGAGGAGATTGATCATTTTCCTAGTAATCCATTGAACAATCATAGGTATGATTTGAGTCCTCAAAAGGGGCTTATAATTTTCCCAAGGCTTTTGAATAATTAGTTTTAGCCAACTAAGCATATATACCACAAGATCTAGAGAGTTCTCAAAATGTTTAACCAAAGGCTTGTAATTTTCAATATTGTTTAATCATATACTTGATGTTAAACTAGTGAAGAAATATTATAATGAGTACGTTTAAATAATTATGTAAATCTATTTAAATTATTTATGTAACAATGGCTTACCCATAAAGACTATGTGAGTGTTTAAAATTAGCAATAAGAAAATAAACAAACCATAAATTTGCAACACATACCACTAGATGTAAGTGGATAAATATTTTTACAAAAAAATTCACTATCAAAGAGAGGTTCAATAATGTATTAATGTTAAATAACATAATACACATTCAACACTCTATCTAGCTTTAATTTGACAATATTTCAACATCACCTATGGACCTATGAAGTAATATAACAAAACTACTATCTCATTTCTCTAATTTCTAGAGAAATGTGAGAGGAAAACCACAAGTGGTTTCCCAAAATAGTGTACCATCAAAATATGCTAAACTTCAAAAGCTCCCACATCCAAAATGAAGAGGAACATCTAAGAATAGTGAAAGTAACTCCCAATGAACCATGGATAGCAACAATAACCTATTTACTAATAATAAATGATATATTTCAATTGTAAGTACTCAATAATGGACCATATCCCAAGGTAGGTGTCCAAATTCACTAGCTAGCTCATATGGGAACACAAAAGCATGCACGATGCTCCACTATTTAATTTTCATATTGAAGTTGAAGAGCATGTTAAAAATAAAACTTTACATCCACTACAAACTCCACCTCCTTCATGAATGCTTACAAATAATATTATAATTTAGTAAGGAGAATAATAATATCTCTCAACAATATTGGTGTCTAAGTACCCATTCCAAGATTATATAAGATGCTAGATTTATTCTCCTCAATTCAAACATGTTTTCTTTATAATTATTATATTTATTTCCTCTTATTATTAATATATATATATATATATATTATAGGCTTCGGCCTTTTGCCTTAAAAAAAAAAAAGATTGTATAAGATGCCTAAAATAATTATATTAAGATTATAATTAAATTTCACATTATTCTAGCATCACTCCACTTGAAATTATATATTTTAATGAAATCCAAAGAAGAATAAAATATTGTATAGGATCCAAGGCCCATGGCCTTCCTATGCCAAGATGACTTCTTTGTGTTCATTAGCTTCATGAGGGAATCTACAACATTATCCTAAGTGTCAAACTTCTACAATAAGACCTTATCATTCTCTATCATATCATGTACAAATTGATACTAAACTTCAACATTATGATTTAATGTTATATGGGATTTTTGAGGTCAAACAAATAGTACTATGATTGTCACAACCAATTCTAACCTCCCTTCAATCAAAATAAATGCCTTCACAAAGTGTAAGTAACTATACCACCTCCTTAAAGGTATGTGTAGTATACATATACTCTACCTGATGGTGGACAAAGAAAAGATGTGTTTTCTCTTACTCATCCAACTAACTGTAGCACCAAATAAAGAAATAGCATAGCTACTAATAGGCCTTGATTATCCAAATCGCCTTCCTAATCTACATCCACAAAGTCATTACATATTGTTCAAACTATTAGTACCATGATAATATTAATAGTAATAAGAAGTCCCTCATAAATTTTTGAAAAACCTCTCAACATAAGTCTAATTCTCCTTATGAGGGTTAGACATAAAATTGCTTAAAACTCTCACTACAAGTAAAATTTTGTCTAGTGTAAGTCATTCCATACACTAGGCTACAAATATAAATACCATAAGGCATATTAGAAATAACCTCAAAATCATCTTTCAATTTAGGACACATATATAAAGAAATCTTAGTGACAACAAGAAATAAAATACTAATTGGTTTACAATCATGCACACTAAACTACTATAAAATGGTATCAACATACTTACTTTAACTTAACCAAAGCTTAATATGTACCCAATCTCTATTCAAATCTATACCAAGTGTGTATTTTGTAGCCCCCAAGTCCTTCATATCAAATGTATTGGAAAGTTTATTTTTGAGATCCATAATCATCACCTTGCTATTATTAATAAACATGTCATCTGCATACTAGACAATGATTATAACCTGACCATCAATAATTTTAGTATAAAAAAAGTGATCCTCCTTGCTCCTAGTACTAAAATCAAAATTATATGTAAAATAATCAAACTTCTAGCACCACATCCTAAGCAACTATTTCAAACCATATAATGACCATTTTAATTACAAACCAAATTTTCCTTTTACTTTATAATAAAATTATCAATATGTCACATATAAATCTACTGGACTCAAGATCCCCATGCAAGAATGTAGTTTTAACATCTATTTTCTCAATCTGAAAAATCACAAGTTACAACAATAGATAATAGGTTTATATAGTAGGAGTTAACATAGCAACAAGAGAAAATTTCACAAAAATCAATTCCCTCTCTAGGAGTAGCCCTTGGCCACTAGTCTAGCTTTGTACTACTCTGACAATCCATCTTCTCCAATTTTCTTCTTATACACCCACTTGCAACCAATGGGCTTTCTTCCCTCAAGAAGACTTAGAAGATCCTAGGAATCACAACTTTCTAGGGTCATAATATCCTCATATATGGTCTACATCAAAGACTCATTATCCTCTAAAGAGAGAGCATCCCTAAAATATTTAGTTTCATAATCAATACTCAATAAAATAAAATATAAAAAAATAAATTTGGTGAACTATACCTATTGAACACACACCAAAATACTAAGAGGGGGGTGAATTAGTATTCTATCAAATCTCAAACCCTCCAGAGAAAATAGATACTTCAAACACTACCGCATAAACATGAACATGAAAGATGAATAGAACGCACAACACAACACAACACTAGATGTATGTGGAAAACCCGATAGGGAAGAAACCACGGTGAGAAATGTTGTTAGGAGCTTGAATCGAAGGAAATAGGGTTCCACCTTTTGGGAGATGGAACTTTGAGGACCTATTTCACTCTCAGTTCATTAGGAAACCTTAGAGATCCCTCAACCAAGCGACTCAATTGAGGGAAGGGTAATTCTAGGAGGGTTTCCTTAGGTGTGATTAAAAAGGAGGTTCACCATTAAAATGAAGCTTCAAAGGAGAAATGCAAACTCTAATGCACTAAACCCTAGAAACTTGAAAGCATTAAATCAAATGAACAAACAAAAATCAGACAGAAAGGAACCTGGTAAATGTTGGCATTTCATGGCCCCTTTGATGACTCATCATTTATAACCGATCCGAGTGATCCTACATGGGCCATCTTGCATTCCTAAAATTGACTAAGTCCCACTTTTTTCGAGGTTTTGGCCTGTCACTTACTTTCTTACCTTCATGCTTTCTTCATCACTTCACCCCTCCTCTTCCTTCCCTTCTTCCCAGTACGTGGTAAGCATGATGCCCGACATCCGACTCCCAAGATATGATCTATGAATACCCCTTTTCAAAGGAATGATGCAATGTCAACGAGACCTATATTGTGGTCCCTTCGATATTTTGATGGAGATATATTGAAAAGAGAATGCAATGTCGGCAAGACTAGTTTTGTGGTCCTTTTGAAATTCCAATGGAAGGAAAATTTTCCTCATCGAAGGAATAGGTGAATGTTGGCGGGACCTTGATGCTTGTCCCTTCGACATTCTGACGGGTTCATTTTTGGAGGTCTACACCATTTAATTCCAAGGCTTGTAAAGGAGAATTTTTGGGCCTAAAGTCCCAACAATACACAAATGGGCATGTTTTCTTCACCAAACGCAATTAATGTGCATCTACTTCCCAACGGCCAGGTTTGACTTTTTAGGGCTCAAGGATTACTTTAATGCATTTTCATGACTTCTCCAGGAGATTTGGTGGTAGCTATGCTCATTCATGGTCGTTGCATGTCCTCTCTAAACATTCCCATACCTGAATTGTGGATTTCACAAGGGTTCTCCATGGCCTTTCCTACAAATATTGTTGGCGAGATGGATGGCGTGCAAGATTGTTCCTCTCCATTTCCTTCTTGGCACATTTTTTCACAGTAGGTATGACATCCATGTCTTTTTTGGGCACAAGTTTCTTGAATAGATCTTGGGTTTTCCCTGATATGATTTGTAACCCTAGCTAGGTTAGGGTTAGTTATTGTTCATTTGAGTTATGCTTAAACTATAAAAGCAACACTTGCATTCATTTCAAGGGTTCTTCCTTTGGCCTCTCTAGGGATTTTCTATTGTAGACACTGCATTCTTGCATTCTTCCATTGTAAAGATTGCTTCTAAGATTTTATATTAATAAAGTTCAATTATTATCATTGTTATTTCTTACATGTTGTGTAAAATATGTTTACCTTCATGTTTGAATGTATGTTTTAACTATTTTGTTGATGTATTATGTTGTTTAGAAGTAGGAAGAAATACATTTCTAATCTTGGTGCATCACCTTCCTTTCATTTCATGTTCTCCTTCTACCTATTTTCCCTTGTGATTTGTTAGATTAGGGTAGTGATAGGGCTTTCACTATCCTACATTAGACCAACACAATTGCACTTAGTTTAGAAGAGGAAGTCGGCCTTCTTCAAAGATTCAATCTCATTTGTGCAAGGTCCCACAAACTCAAGATTGTTTCCATCGTGTCATTAGAACACTAAACTCTTGTTCAGTAGGGTGCAATTTTATGTGAGAATAGGTCCTAGGAGGGAATCTTTCTAGTTAATGTTAGTTGTCACTAGAACTTATCTTATGTTTGGAATCTAATGCTTGTGTCCTAAGTAATTTAATATTTGTTGAGGTAGTTGCCTCATTGTATAGGATTAAGACACATATCAAGATCTTTTATAATCCCATCTCACAACTTTCCTTTATAAGTAAGGCATCATATGTGCATTATCATATTTAATTTGGCAATCTTGCATCCATAATAATAACATGATATTTCTACCATTTCTCTCTTTTGGTAGTTATTGTTGTCTTGTAGGTGATCCTAGGGTGTTGAGGTTTCACCATAAACTCCTATAATCCCACTTATCCAATACATTACAAATACCAATGGAAAATTGCAACACTAAAATCTAACTACTATGAGTTAGGCCATAGACTCATTGCACCACCTAAACTTCTATATACTCACTAGCTTTGTTAATACATTTGTAACATTCTAAAATTGTCAAATTTTTCCACTATCATCATCTCATTGCTATTATGTCACAAATAAAATGGTACTAGATGAAACATAGAAAAACGTAAGTGGTGGTGGATGTGAGTATGTGAGGGTTTAAACACACTTACACCTTCTCTATTTTCATTATAAAAAGAGATCTCCCAAAGATAGGATTGATTTTCAACCTTGAGGTGAGTCAACCCTATTAGGAGGATTTGTTGTTTTCTTATGATTGAAATGATAAAAATGATTGATTGGTTGTTTTGGGAGATATAAATAATATGCTTAATGAACTCAATTATGTGAAGTAAAACTTGAAATACAAATTTAAAGGAGAGAACAGACAAAAACACCAGTTTGCAAGAAGATCTGGGAAGTGCAGAACATGAAAAACTTACCCAAAAAAGTAGGTTTTGAGTGTCCTACAAGGACTCATTCGCCCAAGGGCGAATGGGTCTTTGTACAAGGTTTTTCCTTAGCTTCAGGTCCTCTGGTGCAAGATCTGAGCTTATGTTTGCCCCAGGTTTCACTACCAAAAATTTGAAAATAAGGGATCTGAGTTTTTGTGTCTTGACAACTTTGATGACAACTTTGACAACTTTGCAAAATTTCACTTTTGATCAACTTTCAATCCTTCACCTACAAATCTGCAAACACAAAGAGAGGAGAAAAATTGTTTGTTTTTGGTGAATAGGGTTTTTCCTTGGTCAAACCTCATTTTGGTAATTAAACCTTTATAATGAAAGATAATGGCAAATGACAATGAATGATGAATAAAAAAATCTATCACAACTCATCAAACCCTCAATGGCCACCCTTAGAGGACTGAAGTCTAACACATCTCTCTAAGGTTTGGATCTTGCATGAAATGGCTTGATTTATGATGGATCTTGATGCTTGAATGCTTGCTTGAAACTTGAAACCTATGTCATAATGTTAGCTCCAAAAACATGCATGAACACACATAAATCTTGACATCATGATATGATCTTGAATGTTGTTGTAGATGACTATTAAATCTTCTCTCGAATGCTATTGACAATAATATTTTCTCTTGTGAAAGTTTCCTTAATGTTTCTTAGTTTGAATTGATCAAATAACTATGTATTTATAGGTGTTTCCTTAATTACCCAATAATTAATCACAAGCGAACCTTTGCAATTTGAATTAGATCATTAAAATGCTGCCAAAAACATATTAAAAAATGGGATCCAAGACTTAAGGAGGAGACATTCGCCCTTTGGTGAATGGGTCCTAGGCCCTAAACCTAGGACACACATTTTTCAAGATGTGTATTTAAGTGTATTAAATGGAAGGAGGAAGAGATCGAGGGGGAAGAGAGATGTGACATCGACGAGATGGAGGTTGTGGTCCCTTTGACATTTCATAGGGGATCTTCATCAAAGAAGGGTGCATATTGATCAAAGCAAGATGTTGGTCCCCACGACATGGTGAAGTCTTGGTGATGGTTTTGTCATGCTTTTTTGGGCAACGCCATTAATATGCAGCTGCTCCTAGCTATCAGATATCTTTCTTTTGGACTTTGAGGATGACTTTAATGCATTTTCACAACTTCTCCAGGTGATCTGGTGGTAGCCATTCTCATTCATTGCTATTTCTCATCCTCTATGACCATTCCCATATCTATTTCATAGATTTTGTGAGGAATTTGGGCAGCTTTTTCCTATAAATCTTTATGGCAAGACAGATGGCGTGCAAGTTTTTTCTTCTCTAGGTCCTTCTTGGCATGTTTTTTAATGGTATGTATAGCATCCATGGATCTTCTTGGCACAAATTTCTTGAATAGATCTTGGGTTTCCCCTAATCTAATTTATAACCCTAGTTGGGTTAGGGTTAGTTATTATTCATCCGAGCTATGCTTAAACTATAAAAGAAACACTTGTATTCATTTTAAGGGTTCTTCCTCTAGCCTCTCTAGGGTTTTTCTATTGTAGACACTGCATTCTTGCATTTTTCCAATGTAAATATTGCTTCTAAGATTTTATATTAATAAAGTCCAGTTATTATCATTGTTATTCCTTACATGTTGTGTAAAATATATTTACCTTCATGTTTGAATGTATGTTTTAACTATTTTGCTGATGTATTATGATGTTTAGAAGTAGGAAGAAACACATTTCTAATCTTGGTGCATTACCTTCCTTTTATTTCATGTTCTCCTTCTACCTCTTTTTCCTTGTGATTTGTTAGATTAGGGTAGTGATAGGGTTTTCAATGTGTTGGGTTAGACCAACACAATTGCACTTAGTTTAGAAGAGGAAGACGACCTTCTCCAAAGATTCAATCTCATTTGCATAAGGTCCCAAAGCCTTGAGATTGTTTTCATTCTATCATTAGAACATTGAACTCTTACTCAGTAGGGTGCAATTTTATGTGACAACAAGACCTAAGTGGACTTAACATGTAAATAAGACCTAGATAGGTAAAACACCTATTCACACCAACACCCCCCTTAAGTACAACTTAGGGAGTACTATTATGCAAATGACACAAATATTGGTCCTAACTACAGGGCCATGTTAGGTACCCAATTACATATGCAAATGCAATCTCTCAAAAATGGAGAAAATGAGAAAACCCAATGGGACAAAACTCCTCCTCAAAAGAGTGATAAAAAATATGTTCTCAATAAACAATGAGAAGGATAAAATCAGGTATTTGAGGAAAAAGACCCCCCATGAGAGAAATGAAGAGAGAGGTCACTCAACCCCCACTCAATGAGATAACGTTCTACAAAGAAACACTGGAAGAAAAATGGTGGAGTAACACTAGACCCTAATCAAGGAAAGTAAAGGAAGACAATTCTAATGCTAGAAATCCTAGAATCTCTTTGGAGAAATTTTGGAATCATTGATAAAGAAACAACATTTCTAATACCAAGGAACACTGGAACACTCCCGATATGGAGCAACCCTAGAATTTGAATGAAGCAACAAGATATAGAACATTGTTCTAAAATTGAAATGAAGTACAATGATAAAAAAATACCCTCCCAATTATCAAAATATCCAAGTAATCTCCAAGATACCCATCAAAAAAGAACTAAAATTGTTGGAACATGTTTTCTATTGTGCCAAAAGATCAACATGTTAACACCTAATACAAATTCTAGAGATAAACAGATCCATGGGAGGGGGTTAGTCCATGTCCCAAATCCGAAGGGAGATGCTTGTGATTAGTCCAACAATCCCCCCTTAGCATCACTCGAGGGGATTTGAATCTATGACTTGACTCTGATACCATTTATTGGAACACATTTACCATTGCACCAAAATATCGACCTATTAATTATCAATATAAACGTTAGAGATAAATGGATCCATAGGAGGCAGTTAATCCATGTCCCAAATCCAAAGGGAGACACTAGCAATTAGTCCAACAAAAATCACAATATACTTGGGATAATAACAAGAAAAAGTGCATGGATGTCATGATAGAGATCCTTAATACCTTTCCAACACTATAAGAATCACACAAATTAGAGATCATGGTAAAAGTTATGAGCTTAGGAGCCAAAAAAGAAGATTTGACTTCAAACAGTAGTAAATACCTCCAAATTGATTTTTTTTGGAAAATAACCTACACCGCCACAAATTGATGAAGCTAGCTAGCTTTTCGATGATATCTCATTTTTGAAAAGTGACCTCTTGGATAGTAGGTTATGGAATTTTAAAAAAATCACCCTATTAGGGCCTTGGGGGACAAAATTTGGGCCCATGGGGGCTAAAAACATGGTTCTCCATATGACCGTGGGTGTGCAAGAAACAAAAATAAAAAGGTGTCGCCCAGAGGTAGTGGTGCATCAGACAGGGGTGGCGGGCGGAGCCTTGCCACCTAGGACATAAGCCCTCAGCAAGTAATAGATGACTGTGAATTGTACTTAATACAAATTACAAACCAAACGATTCAAACATCTGACATTAAATATTTAAACCAAAGTTTTATTTAATATAAAAAATGTGATTAGAGTTTCTTACCCCTGACAATAAATTGATAGCGACCAGATGTACATAAATGATGTAGTCAAAGTACCCCAAAAAAATGTACCGATGACATCAATAATTACATAGACCACTATGTCAAATATGCCAAATGTACAAAGAGTATTCCTTGTCAACTAATGCAGGATCTGTAGATATGTCATATCATATAACCAAGTATGGATTTGTATGGTTGTGAGGAAATGATGATTAGGCAAAAAAATTCTTGATGCCCTTGGACAAAAGTGTTAAAAAATGATGAATTGACAGTCAATCCTTAGGTTCTTGGGCCTTTTAGATGCAACAACAGGGGTTATTTTGGCCCAAAGTGCTCTGAAAAATCAGCTACCCCCAAGCTCTGACAACTAAAACCCTTATAGATCAGTCAAAACATGATGAAATTTGACAAAATGAAAGGAAAACCTAACTTTCTTTGATTCCCTAGATTCAATGGTGAGGTCCTTGAAACCTCTACTCACACCCAATAAAATTTTCATGCCAAGATTGGTCCCTCAAACCTGGGAAGAAGTGTACAACACTAAAGATCCGATACCATATAGGAGTTTATGGTGAACTCCTCAACACCCGAAGATCACCTGCAAGACAACAAGAACTTCCACAAGAGAGATATGACAAAAATATCATGTTATAATTAAGGATGCAAGATTTCTAAATTGAATATGACAATGTATATATGATGCCTTGCTTATAAATGCATGTTGTGAGATAGGATTAGATAAGATCTTGACATGTGTCTTAATCCTGAAAATTATCTCAATAAATATTAAATGACTTATGACACAAGAATTAAATTCCAAAAGATAAGATAAGATCTAGTGACAACTAATACTAACTAGAAAGATTCCCTCTTAGGACCTAAGTGGACTTAACATGTAAATAGGGCCTAGATAGGTAAAACACCTATTTACACCAACAGGGATAATATTAAGAACTAGCACTTGCACCAGAAGGAGGTGCAAGGGTTACACCAATAGAAAATTATATATGAGTTAATATGTTAGAGAGTACAATTTTATGCGTACATAAAAGATACATAATTTAATTTACAATATCTTAGTTATAGAATTATATATTTTATGTATGCAAATTTTAAATACAATTTTGACTCTTTTTACCCAATTCTTATTAACTCAAATAAAGATATTGCAATTTTGTATAATTAGAGATGAAGTCCATTAATCAATGTCAAAAAAAAAACATTAAAAATAAGCAATGTGTAAAAAAAAGTGAACACCCAAATATCAGCAATCTCAATTAAATGTCACATTTGAATTTATTTAATTAGTTAAATTAAAATATTATATTAAAAATAATATAAATAATTTCTATTAATTTTTAAAAAATTTATAATAAACTATAAAAATCTAAAATTTCACATAAATTTATTATTTAAAAATGTTTTATCCCAACTACAATTTTATTATTATTTAATTACCTATGTGCCAATACAAAAGTGCAAGTGAACTTCTAATTTATTTATTCTTTGTTAATAAAATACAATCAAAAATAGTTTTTAAAGGATTATGAATTTATTTATCATACTTGAAGTGAAGTGTTTGGAATTATTTTCTCTAAATGAAAGTTTGGTGAGGAATCATTTTTTAATAGTTGTTATGTGAAAGGAACTACAAATTCGTACATGTTTTGATGAAATTTTTAATAAAAAAAATCTGAGCAAATACCGTCTACCTATACATTTTTTTAACAAACCTGAGAGTGCTCTGTAAATATTTACAAATCTGGTAGTATTTATTGAAATATGCTTTGTGCTTATATTTCACTCATGTTGGTAGGCCTAGTGAATTAAATCAGGTAGAAATCTTGTATACTGGTCAATTAATAGGCAAAAAGAGTTGTATATTGGTGGAAAAAAAATTGTTTACCGATGGAGAAGAGTTGTATACCGACGTGAGACAGGTTTCAGCTTAAAGTTCATTATATATATAACCTATTGGAAAAACATGTCTCAACCTTGCATCCTAATATTTTAATTTATTAATTATTTACATTTACTTATTATTTTATCCTCATATGGAAAAGAGGATGAGCCAGTTTGAGTTGACACTCTTTGCCATGTGTTGAATACTTCAGAAAGTGTATAAGAAGTTGTAAGATAATATAATATCGTTAAAACTTGTAAAAAACATCTTATGAAATTATAACATGGTATATAGTTATGACATATTCTATGACATGTAAGAGCACGATTATAAGGGAGTCACATTAGTATCTTGACTACTATTATGATAGTCTATGCCACATGTCATAAAGCATCTTTGAATGGGTTTGAATATGCTAAAATGGAGCACCCAAATTGAGAAGTTACATGTGATAGATTTTGTGACATGTTAGGACAAGTATAAGATTATATTCTATTTATCCTAGTGGATCATGTCCAACTTGGGTGTTGTAATTTGGGCCGAATATTGTGATAATTTTTGGGTCATATTTTTTGCATGTGATTTTGGTAAATCATGCTTGGTTTTGTGGTTTGAAATTGACCTATTTATGTGATAATAGGGATGGAGGTTTCATAGTGAGTTTTTTAGGTACCATTATACTCCTAGAATTGCTCCAAAATATCTAGTTGACGATACTCTTGTAAAGGATTTTACTTTGAAAGTGTATTATAATTGTTGATTTGTGAATAATACATTGAGTTTTTTGGAGAGAGATTTTTCACCACATAAATCATTGTTATGGTATATTTATTTTGTATTTATTTCCTTGAAATATATGGTCAACTCACTTTTAACACATACCTCCTCTCATATATTAGTGTGGGAGCTATATCTCACACCTCTACTTCCTTTCAAGTTTTCATAGATATAACTCAAGTACATAAATGGATTTCCTACATTTATTTCTTGAACATGCTTGAGATGTCAAATTAGGTCCTAAACCTTTTAAAATTAGATTACAAATCAAAAATTCACATTGAAAGTTGAGAGGACTTCAAGATCCAAAGGCCAGTGCATGGCAACTATTATGAATGTGTAAACAATTTTTTTACTTGTTGGAATTAGTTTGTCTATTATGCAATGAAATTAGGCCACAAATCCACCAATAGATATACTAGTCACCGATACTAGCCTCAATGTTGATAATATCAATAGAGTTTATAAAAACCATGTTCCATTATTTGAATTACTTTTGTAAAAAGGGAGTTCCATAGTGTAATTTTCTCATGTGATGGGTGATCAATGAAAAATAACCACATATACTTGATTTGAGTTGTGCTAGTGCAATAATTCTTAAAGTGTTGCTTTTGAATCACATCAATGGCTAACATAATGTGTTAAATCAATGGTCCATGTGAGTGGGGTAGAGTAGAACTACATGAAAATGTTAACCCACGATGGAAATTTTATTTGTTGGACAATAGGAGAGTGATGTGTATATTTAGATACAAAAGTGGTGAATAAAAGAATATGGGCCCATCAATTGAGACTACTTAGAAAAATAAGGATGTGTTGATGCATAAAGTGTGAGAGAAAAGAGTCACAATTTAGAGGAAGATTGATGCAAGGCATTAAGCAAGGCCAGGATTAGACAACTAGTGCATAACAAAAATAAAAATATTGAGAATAATCACCCATTTGATACAATTTACTCACTGGTCTATGAGACATTACCATGTATCACATGATGAACAAAGCTTATGGAAGCCTTAATGAGGAAACATGGTATGCGATATTAGCTAAGTTATTAAACAATAAATGCACAATTAAAACCCATGAATTAAGTTATGTGGTCTTCAACTAAGTTATAAGTCATTGAAGAAATAAACTTCAAGGGAAATTAGATGGGAATATAAGTTTTATGTATAAGTGTAGAAAGGTTTTACTAGGATTTTGCAAAGCTTATGACATAGAAACACAAGGAATTGTATTTATGAACATGATCCCAACAATAGAACATAATTTATTTCAACATAATTTTGGCAAGATGTTAAAAAAATCCATTTGTTAAGGTAAAAAAATTAATACTCATTCATAGATAAATGCGACATAATAAAATAGCCTTCATTCTATTTAATTCAATCTAGAAATTGTTTTCCTTCACCTTCTTTGTGTCTAACTTTATAAAGACATTTTTTACAAATACCTTAAAGGAGATTGTTACATCACTAGGGTCAAGTTCTCCTAGATCAACCCCCTATATAAACTGACTCTGTATAAAAACACCTTAGAGGAGATTGTTACATCACTAGGATCAAGTTCTCCTAGAGCAACCCCTTGTGTAGATTGACTTTGTAAACGAATGATCAAAGACAACATGCATAAATGTGCATATGGCCTATATGATTATGATACAAACTATGACTCGTTGTCCTTAAGAAATGGCATGTGTTCTAGTGATTTCTCCTTGTTCTTGCTTTATGTTTTTTCTCCTATCCAACATGTGAATTAATTGCACATTGAATATCTTTAAATACACATACATAAAAATTCACAAAAATGTGTACTAAGTTGGTTCACAATGGTGAGTGGAAAAAGGCAAGATTTTTTGAGG
Source organism: Sequoia sempervirens (assembly GCA_007258455.2). Taxonomy (NCBI): domain Eukaryota; kingdom Viridiplantae; phylum Streptophyta; class Pinopsida; order Cupressales; family Cupressaceae; genus Sequoia; species Sequoia sempervirens. The sequence goes on along the minus strand of VDFB02140824.1, from coordinate 27,967 downwards.
TTAAATTTTAGATTTTAGGTTCAATCTTGAAAAGTGATCCAATCAAAAAGTATGATTAAGACAAGACAAGGAGCAAATGTATAGTATTATGTGTAAATACAAATTGACAAATAATAAATATTTAAAATCATAAATAAATGAAAACAAGTACCATGTAGTGGCTAGTACTTGCCTTTATAGTATTGTAATTATAGTATTTTAGATTTAATAAAAATTAAATGAAAGTTTTGTTAAAATGTAAGTTTTGTAGGAGTAACATGCCTATATTCTAACTTAATGGAAGATACATATTGTAAGAGTAGCATGCCTATGTTCTAGTCTAATAGAAAATACATATTTGATATAATTTAGATATATATTTTCAAATTTTTAATATATAAATAAGATATTTAATATTTTTATAATTATAAATATTTATTGTATTATAAGAAGTCAAAACATTAACATACAATGATAATTATTTTTAAATAAAATATTTTTAATAATTTAACTTATATAATTTTTAAAAGCATATCAATAAATAGTCTTAAAGTCAAATAAATGTAGTAATATAATAAATAAAAAAATCAATTTTTAATTTGTGTATTAATAATAATATTGTTATAAATATAAGTTATATTGATTTTATAATTGCATATTTAATATTTTAAAAATATTATAAAATATTTAATAAATGATTTAAAAAAATAAATTTATGAATTATCACTAAAATAATTTTATTATTAATTTCTTTTATACATTAAATATATTATTAAAAACATGGACTTTCTAAAGATATATTTTCATAAAGAAAAAAATAATATTAGTAATATATTAATAAAATATCAAAATACAAAATAAAAATTAAACTAATTTTTTACATTATAAGATATATTAATTATTAAAAATATGAAAATCTTAATAATTTTATATTATTAAAATAATATTATATAAATATATTATTAGACATTTATTTTTAAAATAAATGTATTAATTATCATATAAATATATTATAGACATTTATTTTTAAAATAAATGTATTAATTATCATTAAAGATGAATAATAATAATAATAATAATAAATTAAAAAAATACAACACTTATAAAATACAATTTAGATAGATTTGTAAATGTTAATATATTAATACAAAATTGACATGATACATTAATATTAATAATTATAAATTTTAGTTTAAAAAAAAAAATGTTAATAATTGATTCATACTAATGACAATATATAAGTATAAATTTTAAATTCTAAAATTTGAAAATTAAATAATAAACAATTAGTATTTTTACTAAAACATTTATTATTATCATCATTATTTAATTTACATATGATTTAACTCTACATATTCATTTTTAAGAAGATTGAATTTTATTTGAAATGGATAGGCTATTTTTTGTTTCTATTTTTGATGGATTCAAAGCCAACTTATTAATAATTAATTAAACAAAGAAAAAACAAAAAAACTTATTGCAATAATATTACTTCACAACAAATTTATAAAAATAAACTGAATAAAAAAAAATATTAAAATATAAACCAAACTTAACATAAAAATATACCACTTACCAATATAATTATATTATTACGTTACATCAAAATAAACCCAATAAAAAATAATATGGTTAAGCTACTTTCACCATTACAATTATATGAAACTCACATATGTAGACCAAATCAATTAAAGTTATAAAAAAAAATACACGCTTTGCTACTTCAAGTCCTGTTTCCATTATTTTAATAATAATAATCTGGACATTATTTTAAAAAATAATATATCAAACTATTCCATTAAAAAATATAAAAATTCTGGAAAGAAGTCCCAAACAAGCCTACAGCAGACGTCATCTTCCGAATCGGATGGCTGAGGTCGGCTTATCTGTTTCAGATCCGACGGCTGGAAGGCCAAATACAATGTGGCAGACACGTGTGCGTAGCCAAAACAGACGTTTATTTGATATTCTTCTCTGCGCCCGCATTCGACGGCGAAGAGCAGCCCTCGCCAGCTAAGATTGTTCCGCACCGTACGATGCTTTTAAAATAAAATATATATAAACTTTTTATTGTCAAAATATAAATGACTTTTCTATTCCAATTTGATATTAAAAAAATAGTAATTCTTTTAAGTGCTCGCCTACTTTACTAGGATTCATTACTCATTTCAGAAATATGCCACGTGTCCTGGTGCGGATTGGAATGTTTCTTTTTTGCTTTTATTTTAATTATTTCCATTTTTTGAGGGTGTTAGTTGTCAAAATATGGTATATATTTATCATGAGATATGCCGTAGGATTCGTGAACGAGACTTAGTACCTCAGCAATAATATTTGATAGTTACATAGTATTTTGGTGGTATTTGAATTTCAAACTTACAATCAATTTGAAAAATATGTTTAATGATGAATTATGGAATTTCATTTTAAGATTAATTTAAAATAAATAATTAAAAAAAAATTAGATTATATAACAAATTATTTTACTTTTATTTTAAGAGTATTATGAGAAGATAGGTAATAAATAATGAGATTTGCTAGTATAATTTTTTTTCTTAATATTTTAATTAAATGTATTTAGGTTAATAAGTGTTAATGATATAATAATTTTAAAAATATTGTTAATAAGAAATTTTATTTTTTAATATATGTTGTTTGTATTTTAGTTTTATGTATACCATTAAAATATTAATATGTTGATTAAATCATATTTATATTTATAAATATAATATAATTTAAATGATAAATTAGTAAGGAATAATTAATTGTTTTTACAATAACTTACCTAATGTCAAATGTTCATTTAATATATAATACATGGTTAATAGTCAACATAATGCTCATAGTTAATTTGTAATTTATAGTTTATTTAATAACACAAAACTTTGAACACAGTATCTTATCAATTTATTTTATTGTTGAATTTATTTTAAATTGATTGTGGTATTGTGGTATGTTATTTAATATATTATTATTTAAAAAATTAAATATTCATTTATTGTGACATTAGTTTACACAACTTTATTATTTAATTTAATTATTATTTATTAATAAATGTAGATAGCCCATTAAAAAAAGTTTGTTTTTTCTTTTAAGCATATAAACATTAACCTATATATACAAAACATATATACATGTAAAACATTCATGCAAAACATTGACATGTACATACATGCAACCCTTGGAAAAAAAATTAGGTCTTTTGGATATTCACTTCCATCACATCTAACCAAATTGAAGGAAAACATCCAATTCCATCTACCCATAAATTAATTGGAGTTAGTGGTTTAAGGGCTCCCATTTTTATTTTATTTTGTATTATTTTGAACAATTATTAGATTGTAATTTTTTATTATATATGTTTCAAATTGAAAAGAAAATATGTGCAGTCCAATAAGACAATTTTTATTATTTTATGACTATAATTTTAGCCATTTTCTTCTTAAATGGTCACAATTTCACTTGTCATATTGAAAGAAACAAAAATAAACCAATCGCATCATTTTATTATTTTTCTAATATTAAAATTTTAAACATTCTCTTCAAAATTAGTAATTAGATGTGGCACTATGAAAAGATAGATCATGAATATTACAACAATTATTTTTTTCTTGAAGTCCAATATAACAACTAAGATTATTAGCCAATGAAAATAAGAGTTAAAAAAATTGTATATAGAATTTGTAGAAGATAATTACCTCTTTTACATAAAAATACTAAGATATAATTGGTAATAAACATTTACACAAATCTTGTTACAATAGTATATTTGCTAGATGCAAGAACTAACAAGTTCCACGTAGTGGCTAGTATTTGCCTTCATAGTATTGTAATAAAAGTATTTGTTGCAAGGTAGGTAAAGAATGTGTCATTTAGTTGATAGACGATTTGACATGGCATAACAATTGAGAGGCAGGTTAGTAATAGTTTGAGATTGTGTCACAATTGAAATTGAGTATGTTTGACTTAAAATAACTCTTTAGTATATAAAATAAAATAATTATTAAATAGTTTTAAATTAAAATAAGACAATTTTAAATAAATAAAAAAGTTGAAGAATGATATCTTTTGAAATAATATATATTTACTATTTATCTAGATTTTATTTGGAAAACTATTTTTATACAATTTTAACTCTAATCCTAACTCTAACCTTTATTCTAATCCTTACCCTAAGTCTAACCCTAATCATAATCGTAACCAAAATTGTAACTCTAACCCTAAACCTAACCTTAAACTTAACTATAATGTTAACCCTAACATTAATATATATTTTAAGTGTGATTAAGGAGAGCATTGTTACATTTTTCTAACTTTAACCATAACCTTTATCCTAACCCTACTTCAAAATCTAATCCTAACTCTAACCCTTATTCTAATTCTACGCTAATCTTATTTCCAACACAAATTCTAAGCCTAACCCTAGTGCAAACCCAAATTCCAATCTAACAACAATTATAATGATTTTAGAATTATAATAATTAGGATTAGAATTTAATTTAATTAATAATTATAAAAATAGGGTTATAATTATTTTATTTATAATTAATAATTATTTAATTAAAATATTTAAAATAATTATTTTAGGGTTAGGGTGATATTGTAATTGATTGAAACATTTATAACTATTTTAATTTTTAAAATATTAATTAATATATGTTATAATCCTAAAATTAAATAATTATATAATTAAAATAATCTATATAATTCTAATTATAGTTCTAAAAAAATCAATCTAACTTAAATTAATTAAATATATTCTAATTAATTAAAACCTAATGTTAATTCAACCATCCTAAATCCAATGGTGAAGTCTGTTTGTCTAACGAGGACATCTATGAAACTTCCTCTACAAAACCATCATATGAAAGCATAATCCAAAAAACCTTTTTGACCCAAAATTTTGAGACCCTAGACCTACAATAAACCCAACAAATCTTCAAACCCCAAAAGCCCAAATCTACAAAACAACACCTACACATGTGTTCCATATCTTGAAATACCTTAGATCTTTCAACTTTGCATGAAATCCATACAAACAAGGGTTATAACAAAACCTAGGAGCTCACACTTCTCATAACCATGAAAGCTCTGATACCACTTGTTAGGAAATAATGCATCAATTCCTAGTTCATTTAATCCATTTCCTACATAACTCCATGAGAGAAAAGAATGCATGCAATCTTACAGAATAACCATAATGTACAGATCAAAATAGACAAGCCACAAGATAAAACAAGATATACCCTAGGAAAACCTTCAAGAGGGAAAAACACAACCTCCAAAAGCATCCATACTCCATCTATTATTCAAAAATAAAACAATACATGCAATTATAGAGTTACAATGAATACTTCTAAAACATCAAGCCTCTCCAATGCATCCTCTATGTGTCCAAGAATGAATCCACACATCCCATTCCATGCTTTATATATGCACTTTTCAAAAAGACTCAATAATGATAACACACTCACCTAGCCAACCTTAACCACTAAACATGTGTTTGATTTTATAGACACAAGCTCACACAAATACAACCAAGTGGTAAGATAAAACCTATGTGAACACAAAACCATTGACCCCTCATTTAATATATTGGGTACTAATTTTTCACTTTATTAAATACTTTCCCTAATTATTAAATTATTATCCTATATCTCCCACACATAGAATAATAACCCAATGTTACAATATAACTTTACAAGTGGTCTCCAAATAATTATCTAATGTGGCTAAACACACCTCCTAGGTGCACCACAACTAAATAATTATTTAATTACAACATTATCATATAACAATTTATGCAATGGTGTAGAACACTAAATCCTAACAGTCTTTAAATTCCACATTTTTACATGTAATTACAAATTAATTTTGTATATTTAATCTTGCTATTATTAATTTGATTACTTATTGACCCATAAACCCATGTATGAAACAATTTTATTCTTGGTTATTGACATTAATTATTCACTACTTTTTATTCATCAAAAATCTTGAGTTAGGCCCCTCTTAGCTTCTAACATTACTATACTCTTTACAACACTAAGAATAATTGGAATTTTCCCATTTAGAATACTCTTTCTTAAATATTATGTTCTTAATTTCCCTACAACCTCCAACTCTTTTAGTCTTTCCTATTTAGGGATGAGGGTAAAAGCATAGAGTTGTGTCACACTTTTAACCAACAAAATAGTTTCATGTGAAAAAAAAATTTATGTAAACAATTTTGGGTGAAATAGTTTCACCGCAAACCAGGTAGCATCTAATAAAAAATTATAAATAAAAAAAATCTCATTGAAAACTTTTTTTTATTGGAAGAAGAATAGTTACAAAGGAAGAACATCATAACTACTATTAAAAACCAACAAGTGAGCAATCCCAACAAACAAGCAACAATGTTGTTGTGAAACAACAAAAAAACAATAGCTTGTAATAGCCAAAATACAAACACCAACAGTGTTGATTTAATTCAGCTAATTAGTTGTCCAAGTAGCAAGAGTTTATAATAGAAAATTGTTGCCAAAATACCACAATTATCAAGCCAACTCCAATTTACAGAGAGCAGTAATCAACCCCTAGTAGCATGGTAGTGTAATATCACAAAATCACACCTAGGGACAATTCCACATTCTAACATTTTTTCCTAGAATTTATGACGCCTTGAAACATTAATCACAAAATCCCATGGGTCAGAATTTCACGATTCTGACTCCATGCGGACTTGTGGCCAAGCAATAGAAGCCTGGCGACATGTTCCCCAAGAATCTAGGCTCTGGAAGCACGCGCGACATGCAGACATTTGTGTGGTGCACTAGCATCCTAGCGAATTCCCAAATTTGAAACATCAAATCTAGAATACTAACCCTTGAGACACATGTCCTAGCGGTTACATTCTAAAAGTAACGGCTCTTTGTCACCCTTGCAAGCATTAAAAACCCCTTTTTGGCTCTCATTTGGGGGTTGGAAGACATCACTAAGCTTTCTTGTTATTTGCTCCAACTTTGAGATCTCCTCATCTTTGATAAGCAGTGCTCTCACAAGTGAAGCCATGCTGGACTGAGCTCCTCCCAGCAGCAGCAGCAGCAGCAACTCTCAAGCAAGCACTCAACAGTGTGTTTGTGTGCTCCAGAGAGGGTCTAGGCCTGTGGGTAACACTCTCTCTCTTTTTTTTCCTTTCATACTTGTCCTTTTACTATCTTGTAGTGTGGGTTCTACTCCTGAGCGGATTTTGCTTTCACCACACGCTTCTTGTGGTGCAATTTCTACTCTTGAGTGGGTTTTGCTTTGACCACACGCTTTGTTTACTTGTTTAGCACTCCTTTCCAACTTGGTTGTCCGTGGAGGTGGGAACACCAAAACGGGGTCTAACTAAGGCAGGCCCCTAAACAACCACCCAACAATTTTCCTCTCGTTCTTTTGTGTGTAGGTCACAAAAAGGAGCTCGGAGTGAAGATCCGGACGTCTAGAGAAAGGTAAGCTTTCTCCAAGCATCCTTGTGTTCATTTCAATTTCTAGTTTTTTGACCAGGTATATCGTTCAGTACATCCTAGACCCGAGCTTAGAAGTAAAGCTTGTTTCTGTCCATTTGAGTTCATGAGTTCTTTGTTGCTTAGGACGCCAGCGCACCCTATAAACGACATCACGCAGCGCTGGCATCCTAAAACTACGCTGACGTCTTTTGGCCGAGAGCTCCCTCTTTTGAGACATAAATATCTTAGTTTTTCTCTCTCATGGTCTTTGGTAGTCTTTCTCAAAACATAACCAAATCTTAGTTCTTTATTGTTCTGCTAGTTTTTTATTCTGAGGTGTATAAGCGCAGTTCATTCCCTGGTGATCTCTCGAGAAAGGGGAGACCCGTGTGCAGCGAATCCCTCTTATATCACAAGTAGAACGATCCCACATGGCATTGATAGCTACACCTAGAAGAAACTACATTATACAACTTTCCAACACAGTAGTTTGAACAATAATTTCCTTTGGAATGATGCATCAAATCTTTCATTCATTGAAAGATAAACATCTCCAGATTAGCAACCTAGTAATATAAACTTTCTCTATAAGATCCCCAATGCGCATGCATGCTTCGTCGCTATCTAAACTTTTTTTTGTGCTATTTAAAATTAATGATCAGCCTCTGGTGAATCCACATTAAATCCAAAGCAATCTCTTTAATGAGAAAACCAAAAATCTCCCATCTAGTCAACACCAACACCACTCTAGAGAACATTATAATTTGGAACTTATCTCAAAGGCATTGAGTTGATCCTACAATTCATTTAATATCCTCCTAAACTCAGGATGAGCTTGGTAAGATGATTGAAGGTTAATAATGTAAGGAGAGAAGTTTGTGCATAGAAACATGAATTCAGTATGAAGGGAATAATCAGTGTTGGAGAAGGTTGCCAAACAATAGAATCTCCAAATGAGCTTAAGGATAATGTGTTTGACGGATTGGGTGATAGTATTGTGAGAAAATGAGAGACCAATAAGAGCCATTCTATATGTCTAAGCCTAAGGGAAGAGCGTAGGAAGAGTGGTGAACAAAAAGTTCCAAAGGTGTTGAGCATGATGGAAAAACCAGAAGGTGTGTTTCATTGTCTCTTTTTTAGCACAAAAGGGGCAATATGGAGAGGGGGAAATGAAAGAGAGGTGGTCACAAATAGGTATTTTGACATGGAGCACCTTCCAATAAATCAACTAGGCTTGAGCATCTGCCTTGGACTTCCAAATCAAAGAACTTAACTTGTTCCATTTCAATTTGTTGAACTTAGAATGTCATTTGAGGTTAAGTTGGGGGATAATGAGATGGAAGGAATGAGTTTCTTATACACAATTTTGAGTGGGAATAAATGAATGTTTTGGTTGTTTGGCCATTTCCAATCATTGAGGAAATTATCATGAAAAGGAGTGGACAACAAACAATACAATTTAGGTGAAACTAGTTGTTGAATTTATTGGATTAGGGATTTCTAAGCTATGGGAAGTTTAAATTGAGACTTGAGTTGTTGCCAAGCTTTCCTTCCAAAACTTAATGGGTCCCACAAATCTTGAAAAACTTGGATGCCTTTTTTAAATAGTTGTTTACCTTTAAGATATTTGACACAAGCCAAGGGAGTATTATTTTGCTGGATCAAATTGTCCCACCAAATGGAGGAGGATGTAAAACTCAAACCATGACTCAATTTGTTATCATACCAAACTAACCTTTTTGAGGTAATTTTCTAGGCTCTCCAAATGGATTTGAAAGGGGAAGAACCCCGAGTCTCAAAATAAGTGGCGAGGAACAGCTTATCCCTACAGTTGACCAAGTTCCAAGGGCCTCCAACAGTGGTTGTTTGGATGTGATAACACACTAGGTGTTTTCAGGGAGCATCCCCATCAAGAGCTCTCACATTCCATTTAGTTGTAAGACATATACCTTGAGTGTACATGTCTAAGATTCCCAAGCCTCCTTTATCTTTTAGTTGGATACAATGTGACCATGAAGTAATAGGAAGCCCTTTTTTATTTCCCCACTTATCCTAGACAAAAAATTTATAATTAGCCGAGTCAGTTTGTTACAACAAATTTTAGAGGGAAGCCAACAAGAAGATATGTAAACATGGCTGGCCAATAGGACTTTTTTGGCAACTTGAATTCTACTAGCCATAGATAAAAAATTGTTGGTCCAATTCAAGAGTTTTTTGTTTTTTTTGGATATGAACCAGTTCCACATCTCTCTAAGAGAAACTCCAATACCAAATGGGATTCCAAGATATCTCGTGATATAACCATGCTTCATCTCACACCATTCACTAGGAATCCAAGGTGGCGAGGGGTTGGGTTGAATCATAATGAATTTAGTTTTATGCATAGCCAATTTGGAGCCTGGGATAGTATAGAAGAGGTCTAAAATGTCCAAAATGTGACAGACTTCCTCAACAAAATTTTGAATGAAGAGCATGCTATCATCCACAAAATGAGAATTAAGCACAGAAACATTGCCTGAAAGGTAGATTCCTTGAATAATTCTATTTGAGAGAGCATGTTGGAAAAGATAACCAAGGGCATCAACAGTTAAGACATAAAGGAAAGGAGCAAGGAGGCAGCCTTGTCGGATGGATTTTGGTAAGGGGAATGGAGGGGACAACATCCCATTCACAACCACTCTAACATTTGCACCCATGAATAGTATGTTGATTTGCTCATAGATTTTAGGTCCAAATCCAATCCATTTTAGCATTTTAAGTATAAAAGGCTAGCGGATTCGGTCGTAAGCCTTATCAAAGTCAAGCTTTATAATAAGAGCACCCTGAGCTATTTGTTGAGCCCATTTTGTTGTTTCCCAAGCAAGCACAAGGTTATCTAAGATAAATCTTCCTCCCAACAAACCAATCTACTTCAGACGAACAATCATTTGGGAGATGTGGTTGATTCTATGAGCCAAATCATTAGCTATTATTTTGTATGATGTGTTGAGGAGAGTAATCAGTCACCACCCATTAACAATGTCTTCTTCTTTTCCTTTGCGAATGAGTTTAATCAACCCCTAGTTAATAATTTTTCTTAAGGTTCCGGTTTCAATTCCCTTAAGATAAACATTATAGAAGTCCTCTCAAATATAAGGCCAAAGTGCTCTATAAAATTCAACAAGGATCCCATCAATTCTGAGGATTTTTTCTAAGGCTAAACACTAGAGGGTAGCATCAAATTCTTCTAATGAAAGGAGATAGTCGATAAATTTACTATACTTGAGGTCTATTTTTTGTGGAATACAACTAGCAACACTTTCTTCAAGAATGGGGAGAAGAAGGTCATTAGCAGAATCATCAATAAAAAGGTTTTTGTAGTGTTCATAGAAGGTGTTCATTAAAAACTTAAATCACAATTGGATTTATGTGTCAAATTTCAAATGAAACCCTTTTAGGCAAGAGAGTTTCAGTCAAAAGCCTTTCACTTGAAACTTTCTATGTGGCGCCTTAACCCCTCTTTTTGGATAAATTCAAAAAATCATCAATTTCAAATATGAATTTCTCCAACTAGGGGCACTTTCATAAAAATATATAAATTATACCTTTTTAGAGCTCAGAGTCTAGAATCAAATTTTTATATATTTTAATTATGATTTTTATAAAATTTATTCTATGTAGGTTTTTATAATCAAACATGAGGCTGCTTAGAAATTAAAAAAATATTAAACATTTTTTTTTGAAAAATATATGGTGCACTAGAGGAGAGAATCCTCTCAAGGAGAGTGTCATTTAAAAAACAAAAAACAAAAAAAAGTTTATGTCCATGAAAAATATAAAATTTTGAATAAGTTTTACTTCAAAAAAATATTAAAACATAAATAATCATCAAAAAAATATATTTTTCCATTCACTATATTTTCAAGTAAGATATGTGGAGAAAAAAATTAGAGAATTTTTTTTCTCTTTTTTTTGCAATGTCCCATTGACCTCACTTTTTTTTTTTGAAATTTTTAGCACTTCAAATTCTACTCTTAAATTTATAAAAAAATACATCTAACTAATTTTTTTATAATATTTTAAAATACATAAACTACATTAATATTTATACATTTCATTAGTTTCATTAGTTTACATCATTTTAAAATTCAAAACATAAATATCACTTTTAGGTGACCAAAGTTAAAAATTTGTATTTGTGTTGGTCATTTCCTTTATAAAAGTGTGACACATATTGTACTTTTATCCATAAATGACCATGCACGTTTTTTCCAAGATATTCCCCTCTTCCATGTAGTGTGGCTTCTTCTTATTTGGTGCTCATTTTAACTCTTTTAGTATTATGTGAAACTTGGTCCCTAAGTCTTCTTTGTAGGTGTTAAATTGACCTTTTAGTAACCAAGATGTGCCTATATGTGTATTTATTTATTATTCTTAATGTTATATGATAAAAGTCTTGCATGATGTTGAATATGTGATGATTATCCTATAAATGTCATTCAAATATTCCTCTATGTCCATAGAATCAATATAAAAAATTCATTTTAGTATCCAATCAAATGCCAACATTATGAATACCATTCTCAATTCTTATAAAACGTTATTTAAATAACACATTTTAATTATTCACATAACAACATTAAATTCCCAAAAGTGCTAGGTAGCTATCATATCTTCTTCACCCAATTCAATAAAGTCAAAGTCAATTGTGGAATTTTAACAAATACTAACAATCTCTAGATTGTGAAGGACCATAAGGTTTGTTTTTACATCTTGTTAGCAATAATATAATACATGTGGTGAAGGAGTTAGTTTAGGGTACCCTAGGACAATCAAAGTGTATTTGGTGAGTCTATTCGCCCTGGAGTCTGTGTCAATAAGAGTATCATACCCATAATATTCATGAATAGTTACATTCATGCTCATCTCCTTATCATTGTTGATATTATGGGCTAGACTACTTCTTTATGTAATGATCTCTTTTATACATGGAAAAAATGTAGTGCCTTTAAACCTGAGAAATATCATAAAATAGCCAAGAGCCCTTTTATTTGTAGGGGAACTAGGATATCCTTCAAATATTTAAGCTCAAAGTTCCTCAAATAAGTGGAAACACATCATTGCTAATATTTTATCATACCTTGGTTGCAAAGATCCCACCCTTGGAGCTCATGGATGATGTTTGCCACATTCTTCAATAAATTCTTATTTTAGTACATGTTTGTTCATTTTTTAATGGTTTCATCAAATATATGTTCCAAAGCACCTCAAACTATTATAAAATGAGGGTTGTGAATAAACTACTAAACCAAGTACATGACTAGGTGATGATATTCACAAATGAATCTTCTTAATGCTACTCTATCCATGTTGGAGTGGCTCTATCATCACTCTATGTATCAATAATCACACATACGACAAATAATGTTATAATGTATAGAATGACTAAATCATAATTATTTGTTCAGTGGTCACCTCCAAAAAGGCCACTCTTTGTATATATGGGGCATTTTGGCCGATCAATCACTTAGATCAATATAACTATTAAAAGATCCTAAAAATAATAATTTGGAATACTAATTAAAATGTTAATCTATATCATACAATTTAATTTAATTCCTAATTTTAAAATTCAAATTTAATGTTTTACCTCTCTTTAGTTTACACAAAAAAAAACTTAAAATAACTAATTATTTCTTTAAAATCTTCTCAACATCTTGCACAACTAAAATTATTTTTTTTAAAATTATTATTTTTCTAATTCCCTAATTTTGGTGATTGATTAATATCAATTTATAAATCTAATAATACATTTTTCATGCAAATTAAAATTAAATATCCTTTCGAATTTCAAATAGCTTTATTTTCTCCTCAAACTAAAAGTTTATTTTAAATATCATACTTCATCTATTTTTAATTAATCCAAGAATTTAATTTTATTATCAACAATAATTTAAAAATAATATATGTTCTAACTATTACCATCTTTACCATTTAAATTCAAATTAAGATAATTACATAAAATATTTTTCAAATTAAATACATACATCTAATTATTTTTTACCAATTTACTAATTGAATCATTTTTATTGCATAATTTATTATTATTTTTAATTTGGATTCAAAAAGAGGGTTATGACACAATATCTCATATCTTAGTGGAAAAGATATTCCCTTGAAACTTATGGATGATGTTTGCCACATCCTTTAACAAGTTCTTATTATAACAAATGTTAATTGATTTCCGATGGCTCCACAACATTTATATTCCAAAGTACATAAAATTTCAATTGCTAAACCGAATACATAACTAAATAAGAACATTCACATAAATATCTCGACAATACTACTCTATCAATTGCAATGACCATATCATCACTATATATAACTCTAATCATGCTTACACCCTTTTATTGAATAGAAATAATATATTATTGACTAAATAGATACAATTGTTTAATAATCACCTCTACATAAACCACATTTGACCAATCAATCACTTAAATCACCATAACTATTGGAAGTCCCTCAATACTACCCCATGGTGTACCCTCCAACTTTTATTCATTATCATTATGAGGGCCCTCTTCTCGTTCTATAATTTGGCTTAAAGAAGACATATTGGATAGAGGGTACACTAGTATGTCCATTGGGTCCTACTATATAAATCACTTAAAGTATAGAAGAAACATGTGATATAAGATTTTTGTTAAGCTCCATGATAGTGATAGTGAAATAATCTTGTTCCTCATAATATCATTAAAAAAATTACAGGTCCTTGATGTTGATAAAAGGTTCATCTTCATGATGTTGATGAAAAGAAGTAAAAAGAGATCAAAGTCAAATGGAGGTGAAAATGTAATGCCTTAATCACCATCAAAAGTATAAAAAAATCTCAATAATGCCACCTAATTACCATATCCTATGTTCCCAAATATTATAATTTGAAACATGGTATAATCAACTCAATATTCTCTAGAAGCTTTTGAAAATACATGTTTCATTGAGCTCTTTTTTCCTTTAAAAGAAACAAAACTGTTGAATTATTATTAATTTATTTATTTATGGGTCAATTTGAAGGTCCTTACTTTATTTTGCAACCAAACCATTATGAAGGGAATAGTTTAAATCTAATATTTTAAGTGGTTGATTCAACTTTTATATAATTTTTCCCCATGTGAAGGATCTTTGTATCCAATTGCAACCCATGATGTTTCCTAGGGAAGGTATGCATAGCTATGCAATCAATCATTCTAAACAAATGTTATTTGACTTGGAGAGCACCTTATTTAGGGCCCCCTTTACTATTTTGGGTTATGAATAATGCTTACATGTTATTTTAAACATTAAACAAGTGAGGCATCACTAGAGAGACAAATTTTTAGTATTAAATTGGTGGCCAAGCTTGACCACAAAGGCTAAAAATAATAATAATTATATATGAAGGATAAGATGTAAAGTGGTATAGAATAAACAAATATTAATTCACTTTTTTAATTGGGATAGAATATGTATATTATATTATATTCCACATTGCAAGAGTGGAATCTACAACTAAAAAAACAACATTATTTTTTTGATAATTTTATAATAAAATCACAATCAGTGTCCTTAAAGCAAACATCATGGTTTTATATGATATTTTATTAAATTAATTGTCTTATCAAATAGTTATTTATTTATTTAATTGATAAATGAATTGGGTAGATTTAGTTCCATTCCTAAAGTTATATTATTATTTTCAAGAATGTTGTTACTATCGTCCCTTTAAAATAATCATTAACTTTATCGTTCCACTTTATATAAAAGAGATACCAATTTGCATGTATTAAGTTTAGAATATTGTATGCATTATTAATAAAATGATATCTAAAATTGGATTTTGTGAATGATAAATTAATACTTTATACAACATTTAAAAAAATGCATTGACTACTAAAACTATAATTATTTTGATATAATAAAATAAATATGTATTGAATTTATATAATTTTATTTATGTCAAGTTGATTAAAGTTATAAATAATATTAAATAAATATAATAATTTAAAATTCTATTAGAATATGTTAAGGTTTACTTTATTAATAAAATTTTATTGTGATTATTTTATTGTATTAAATTTTATATAATTTATTTTGAGATGAAATTTAATAATGTGGCTAATATAATAATTTAAATATTATTTTATTCTAAAAGTTTGAATTTTTAAAAATTATAATACTTATGCAAGTTTTTATATAGTTTGTTTTAGGGAGAAATAATAGATTTTTCATACATTTAATATATTTTTATAATGGTAAAAAAATTATACTTATAATTTGTGTTTCTTATGTTTTTGGCTTGTTCTAATTTCTCATAGGGTATGGTCTTCCTATTGGTTCATTGTTCTCCTTTCGATTGTTTGAAGGGTTTGCCATCTTATCATGGCTAAAAAAAATATGTTGCTATCATCTACCTCTACTAAATCCATCTCTACCTTTAGGGCATATTGATATGTCTTTCAAAATTCACAACCTCACCATGCAACTCATCTTGAATATTCAGCCTCAACCCGTTAGCATATCAAGCCACCTTTTCATGGTCTAATTCATTATGCCTTGATCTTATTGAAATTTTATCAAATTCTTCCATATAATCCTTCACACTTAACTCTCTTTGTTGTAAATTTTATAATTTCATGAGAAGGTCAAGTTGATAATCACCAAATAGAAAATTAGCCCTCGTCTTTCTCACCATACAGTCCCATCTAGTTATCTCATCCCCAGCATTTCTCCTTCTCTTACCCTACACCTCCTTCCACCAAAGCGTTGCATGACCTTTCAATTTGGTTTGGGAAAACTTCACTCTTTTAGAGTCCTCCACTTAATCATATCATTTGGTTATAAACTTCGTAAGAAGCTTGGTAACTCCATCATTATTCATTTCCCAATGTTGGAGATAGCCCTTAGTAACCTTCTTTCTCCTACATCTACATTTTCAATTTCTTGTCCTGTCATATCTATTCCATTTTTATTGTCAATATCTTCATGTCCCAGAATATGTATGTAGATGTGTATATTTTTAGATATACATATTTTATATATGTAATGTTAAATAAATTGTAATATTTACTAAAGTGAATCTTAAGTAAATATAAATATTATGTAATATTTATACTAAAAATTAATTATAAGAATATTAAATAATCTCTATTATATTGACATATTTAAATTATAGAATTAAATAATTAACTAGTAACTTTCAAAAATATATATTTAAAAAAATTATTCAAAAATTATTATTTTTTCCATACACAACTTTTAAATTAGATGCCAATAAGTAATAAGTAATAGTAAGTTTTTTTGGACAATATTGACTGTAATGATTATATTTTTAGGATTTTAAACTTTGTCGCTTTTTAGATTACCTAGTCAATCAAGTCTATACATAGGTAATAAGTAATAGTAAGTTTTTTTGGACAATATTGACTGTAATGATTATATTTTTAGGATTTTAAACTTTGTCGCTTTTTAGATTACCTAGTCAATCAAGTCTATACATGGTTAACCTACATGGGTCAATAGGTCCCTTTTGACCATATTTCAAACAAGCAATGATTAATTATCATGTAGAACCATTTAGAAATTTAACAAATGCAACAAATATTATTGCACATATAGCTCACAAGTAACGACACTTAAAAAAACAAGGGAAATAACTTCAATGGATGTCTTCCTTGAAGTACAACAAGTTCATGGGGTCAAAATGAGCTTGAATCTTCTTAAGGATTGGACATGAAGAACATGGGTGATGGAGGGTGATGTAGATCTAAATCTAGTTGCTAATGGGCTTTCTATTGTAACTTATAATAATGCCTCAGATTGTGCTTAGATCTTTGAAGAGGCCCTTATTTCTTTAAACATGTTGGCCCATTTAAGAAATCCTTGCATCTGAAGTTTAGTCCCACAAAGGAGCTCCCTTCTAAGGATTTGGTTTGGATACATCTCTTTACTTTGCCTCTAATTTTCTAAAAGGATGAATCTCTCACACTATGATGTAGGAGCATCCCTAGTTGTAAAGCAATCTTGTATCAACCAAAAACATTTACTTTCTTGCATTTCGTTCAATAGCAGTTTTAGAAGATCGTTCCACATTTCACCGCATTATTGTTTCTCGGCTCATAGAGCAAGATATAGCATCTACACATCGACATCTATCACATATCCAGATTTTAGATCATTTGCATTTTTCTACCGAAAGTTATTGATCTCAAAATTTCACTATAATTACCTTTCAGAGCATTTGGGGTTGACCTAGTCTAGAATTCTTAGTGCAAACCTATTCCAGATCATGTAGAGCTTAATGGGACATCATACAAGCATTTTGGGTCTGTTAGTAAACAGATTGGTCACTGCAATTTAATGTGATAAATGACTCTCTATTTCCCAACTAAGCAATGACACAATGAAACTAACAGCTCCAGAGATCGCTATTGAATTAGCAATCTTCCTCTAAATTTTAGAGGTACAACTCCCTCTTATGATCTTCAATGAATTGGAGAAACTGAAAACAAAACTAAAGTGTGCTTTTAACCATAAAGGAGTAAAGGAAAACAAACATCTGCGTGCATAAAAATGACACAAATGCGAGAGGAAATTTGGAGTAAAAGCAAACAAAACCAAATGACACAAAGACTATCTGCTACACGCCTGCAAACAATAATCAACATAAATAGCAACAACTTCTTCCAAACAAGAGAGCATATTTAGCTGCTCAAGACTCAAAGGTCTCATCACATATCCATCTACAACCAATTATAACAGAGTTTTACCAATGAGAGATATCAATTTCACACAGGAAACTAATAATCTAAAGAAGACAAAATAGAGACAAAGATCAAATCATCTCCTTATTTATTTGATGAAATAAGAGTTCAAAGACTCCATAATCCATGTACAGGATGGCTCAATTGAAAAGAAATATTGCAAATAAACAGAAAATAACTATCTCCCCCGAAGAGCTCTCACAAAAACTCCCATGTTCGATAGCCCAAAAAGATCCCCCCAAGCATATGTAGGTTACATATTTAAAGCTCTTCAAATGTGCCTCGGTTACCCGTAACGGCTTCTTGAATTTGATTTTTCTTTTTTTAAAGATCTCTCAAAACTCCTTTACTGTAACTGACTCTTTGGCTTGCCCCTAAAGAGTTTCCCATGCTATGATGAAATATCAAAGTTTTGGTTGTCTCGTCATCTTCGTATTCCTCCCTCCAACATTTTGTAAATAATGTCATTGTAGTTTTGATTTGTCTTTTCATTTTCTTCTTTGAAAGACTCATTTTATCTATTTATCTTCATCGTCAAAGAGGTTACTAGGCATACCATCACATAGAGCATAGTGCAACGCCCTGGAGATTTCAAAAAAAGAAAATATTTTTAAATGCATTCTGTAGCAGCTCGAAATTCAACACTGGAGTTGAAGGCTTACTGAGCAGCTTTGGGATGACCCAAGCTTCATTCACCTTTCACTCTACTAAAGGACATACATGACATCAACGCCCATTTATCTAAATCTGAAATCTCATAATCTTTTCCAACATGAGAGTCTGAATTGAGGAAATCACAGAACTATGGCATTTCTACACTTTGAGAGAAGTGGGAATAGGAAACTGTAGTCTCAATAGAGTATCATTTGTAATCTAAGCATCTAAATTGACGAACGCTATTATGTACTCAAAGGTTTTGTTTTAACAATGATGCTAAATAACAATCAGTACCTTGTGTCTGAATCTCACATAAAGCCTGATCATGCTAGTATCGCCGGATTTACATAGTAAGTGAAGATATTAGCTTGACTTGAACAATCCTCTTATCATTTGTATCATACTTCACCAATTAGTCCCAGAATTGTTTGTTTGCATATGTGAGTAAAGGACATCTGGTCACTGACTCCACTATATATGCGGCTTCATCAAATATATGAGCAACAAACTGAGCAATACTTGATCCACTACAACTAAACGTCGAGCATATCTTTCACATTATCGACCATTCCTTATTAACTAAGGACACCCCAACTATACATATATATCGTTGGGATATATTTTAGCATCTTTTTTTTAAAGAATTTAGCACTCTACATAGATAACAGGCCTCAGAGAGATGCAATTATTTACTCCTGAGAATTCTTCTTCTTTACTCTTGCACATTATATATTATCAAAGTGTCGCCACTATATGTATGATCCTCTTAGTCATTGACACTTTCTCTGAGTCATTTTAAAGAGATTACTATCATCCATGTCCATCACCATTTCACCTTTATGATGGCCTGCAAGCATTCCTGTTACAGACTGAACATGCCCCATTGAATGAGCAAGTGTTCACAACATTTATCATTTATTCAACCAAGATGTTTATTATCACTGAAATGATTCACCGCCACAGTTCTCATATGATTCTACCTTTAGACGCCTATAACCACAATATCTTAGCAGAGAAACTTGAATTAGATTCGGAAATGCCACTTTGGAAATCATCCAAACCATCACAAAATGTCGTTGATTTAAAGCTTTTCCCTTTGCCTTGTTCCTTCCAGTGGTGCTTGAAGGATTTTTAGAAGCTTTCAAAAGTTTTGCCCATCTTGGAGACATTACATTTAGATAGGCTGGCGACCTTTTATGAGGTTATAGAAACCTTGAAAATCCCTGACCGTGGTTCGCAAACCATGTAAAATCTTTGTCGGAAACTTTTAAACATTCTTTTCATTGATGTTAGACACCAATTACTTAGTTGCGAACTAAACTATCACATGGCTGTGATTTTCTTCACGAATGCTTCTCACATAAAATGAAGATATTATCAAGTTTCAATTTCCAAAATTGGCTTGATAGTCTCTTAGATGACAAGTGATCAAAAGTTTCTCTTTCATCCAAAATCCACCATGCCTATAATTCCATTAAAATATTCTCAATACCATTACCCTGTGTTCAAATTTTCTCCATAAGACCACTCCAATCGAGACTTTGAAAATAATAATTAGAGAGTTACCAACTGCTATTTTGACGATTCTTGTAAATCATACAGACTGAGTATGGAGAACTATGTTTCACCAAACAAACCTGTATTTGGTGCAATATAACCCATAGGTCCTTTCTACTTAGAATGGAGAGGTGCCTCAAATTGGTGGTATCAAGCCATGAGTTAAGTGTGCGACACCAAATATGCTTCATATGTTGTCATAAGATTATCGGTTCTAACTTTTGTGACATCTCATTATTTCCTTCTACTTGTTTGGGTTTGTATAAAGAATGTTATATGAAGCACTTTCAACTCTTTAGATAATGAAAAGACTCACTTCTTGTTGCACAGTTGTGAATAATGGTTATGAGTTATGTGTGTGAACAAGCCTATTAATGTCGAATTCCTATGCATTATTGTGTTGAATTGAATATGCAACATGAAGATCATCAATGCTCTAAATATTGATGTAGGGGTCGAGTGATTTTGTTGTTTGCTTGAACCACCATACAAGTATAGAATGAAGGCTCTCATATATATTTTCCTCCCTTCTTAGAAACGCTTTTATGATAACATGATCCACAAGTAGTGGAAAAATACATTTTCACATAAATCACCATTTTGATTGGTATTTTGATAGGGGAATCTCAAAAAAATCCATGGAAAAAAATTGGGGATAACAATGGCTCTGTCTGGGGAATTCATTTTCTACCGAAATGTAGAGAACTCCAACATCTCTATTATAGATCAGTGCTAAGCCCATTGGGAAATGGAGTCAAAGAGCATGGAGGAGATTAAGCAAGAGCAAGCCAAAAACGGAACCAAGCAAGAAAGGAAAGCACCTAAACTAATAGCACAACAAAAAATCCTATTATGTACATGGTAGGAAGACCCTACCTCAAATGGCCTCCAAGTTGATCATACAAATCCATTAATAGACTAGGAGAAGTAGGTGCTTGTGCAAAAAAATGTTGGGTGACTGAAAATTGCATGCACAACCAATTGCCAAATTATGATTGCTGCCATAAAAAAGATAAAACAAAAATACTGTAAAGGCTTTCTAGATAAAGCCTTATGCTCAAAAATCCATTCCTCATTGTGTACTTTGACCGTCAAAAATTCTTATCAGCATTGCCTTGTATAAGATTACCAAAATCTGCCTGTATAATTTCAGATATAATACCATGCTGCACATGATTTTGTATATCATAATAAACCAGCCCATAGATTGGACAACCCACATAGAAACCATGATATAAAGACACTTCTTGAGTACTATATGCATAAGTGATGGCATTGTTTAAAATTTTTGGCCCCAAATTTGCAATATCAACAAACTCACCATATTTAACAACCACTTTATCTATCTCAATTCCTTCTTCGTTGATATTCATCCCACATATTGTTTCAAAATTTTGACTGGAACAACTTGAATCTTGTGTAATGCTTACTTCAAAATGAAAAGACTCAAGAATGGGATGATTAATTACCTCATCATTTATTGCAATATCTTCATGGAATTCATCAATGAATTGGAACATTTCATATTCAGGTTGCATATGAAAAGAAAGAATGTTTGATGATTCACTTACTTCTTGAAGCTGAATTTTATTTTCACTTTCAGCTGCACAATGCATATTAACATCTTCAAAAGTGAATGCCTCTATTTCCGATAACTTGTTGGCATCTTCTTTTCCTAGAAATTGATCTTCCATATTCATGTTAACCAAATCATTTGATAAATCTATATCAATATTTTCAAATCTGGAAATTTTAATTTCTAGAGCATAAGGAGGCATCAATGGTTGTTCACTTTTGTTTAATTCTAGACTATCTATGAGAGTAGATGAATCATTAGTATTTTTTGCAACTAAAGTAGATGTCATACCTACCGATTGTTTACAAGGAGAGTAATCTTCCTCATCACTGGAAGAATTAGAATCATCTTCACCTATCTCACAGTTAAGATTATAAATTTCAACATCAAAAGATTCAGTCCTCACATCACTTAATTTTTTTGAAAAAAAATTTGATAAAAAATTGTGAGATTGGAACATTCAGCTGTAGAGCAAAACAGATTTGATGAATTCATTTTTTTAAACTTTGGAGCTTTATGCCTTTGAACCATACCATTTTGTGCAAACCTTTCAACTTTATCTTTCTTCCATACCCCAGATAAAATAAAATTATCTTCAATATTAACAGCTTCTTGTTTTGCAATCTCAAGATCACTTACATTACTTCGCTTCAAGAGGAATCCAACATCGGGATGTAATGCTCCAATGAAAATGGTTATTTTTAGCTCTTTATTTGGTTGAAGATCATGAGGAATTGAAATGGCCACCTTATAATTTTTTCAAATTTTTGCAACAACACTTCAACAATGGCACTCGTCAGTGTTAGCCAAAATCAAATCAATTGCTGAAAGTAACTAGGGAAAACTTTAAGAAACCCCCCCCTTGGCGAAGGTGTAAAATCTTGGCAAATCGTGTATACTTCCTGATAAAAATATTAATTTTAGTGGCAAATTTTTTCATTTTTTCGTGAAAAAAAATAATGTCCATTGGCAAATATTTTCTAATTGCTAGAAGTTTGTGGAAAATCCTAGCAAAATGAATTTTTTTTAAAACCACTAAATTTTTTTCCATTGGCGATTAAAATCTATTTTCAAACCAATAAAATATTTTGATTGGCGAATTAAACCTATTTTCAAATCAGAAAAAATAATCTTGTTGGCAATTAAAACTTTTTGTCAAACTAAAAAATAAAATTCATTGGCGAATTAAACCTATTTTCAACTGATTAAGAAAAAAACATTGGTGAATTAAACATAATATCAAACTAATAAAAAACATGTAGTGGCGAAGTGTCAGTGCAAATCAATATAACCACGACCGTTCGATGAATTGACGATGGGCGCTTGTAGTTGCATTCCGGAAGTAAATCTTTGAAGCAATAGACTTGCAAATTGAAAACTTAAGAATAACACTAGAACAGTTAGATTTTTTTGTTTTGGTCGGTAATAGTATCTTGTATTGCATGAAAATAAATATTACATCATTTGCCTCATTGTTTACTTTTTGTTAACCATCCAAAAATCACCTACAACTATAATAGTTTTTTCAAAAAAGCATCTTAACATGCTTCATAACAGAAAAAGTAACCCTGCCCAACTAAAACCAGTTCCACAACTATCTATAACTACCTTACATATTTCAACAATATTTTCAATCATTCTTTTACCCTTCCTAATATTCACACTATACAACCGTAACAGGGTTCAACCCCTAGCAATCTAAAAATTTAGTACTAGTCTTGCATTAATTCTACAAAACCCTACAAAAAATACAAATTCAACTAGTGCTACCCATTTCATAAACAACTTTCCTTATTGCTTTGCCCTTCATCTTCCGCTTTCTCACATTTTGTCCTTTTTCTTTCATCTTCCACTTCCTCGCATTCTGTCCTTTTTCTTTCATACACTTTGCCTCCACTTTCGCCTGTGCTTCCATGCGCTCTGCCTTCGCTTTCTCATGTGCTTTCAACTATGCTATAATTGCTTCCATCTTCATCAGCTCTATAAAGAGCTTCAATGCTTTCCAGCCTAACCTTGCTTCTTCCCTGCATTGATTTTTAATCTCATCCTTCGACCAACGCATGAAAGGGGTGCATCCTTCTACCCCTTCCAATTCCACATTTTAAAAACCTTCTCGGTAGTCGAAACCTTCACCTAGAACTACCCATTCAAGTATTGATTCTAATCCTTCCAAGAAATCTCTGTGCACAATCATCTCCATCACTTCTCTCATTGTGCTTGTCGATTCCCCCAAGTCCAAACCGCATGCTACAATGAAGGAGTATACATCCATGTTAGTCCTGTATCTATGCCTCAGATTTCCAAAGGATTTCCCCAAAATCATCTACACACTTTGTGCCAACCTCCCATCAGTGAATAAAAACATCCCCATTAATATTTGGTCAAAAGTGTCACCATAAAATGGGTTAATTGTTGAGCCTCAAACGTAGAGTGAAGTTGGCCTCCATTTGAAAACTACTGTAGCTACACCGCCACCACCACCACTCTTTTAGACTTTATGTGTGCCTTCTTCTCCATGCAAAACACTAATATTAACTTCGCTAATCGAGGGCCGAGAGGTAATAATTTTCAAAACTCCGCACATACCGATATTAATTACCCATCGATCGTCCAGTCATGTCCACTGACTCAAATCTTCCCGTGATTTTTTCTTCATAAATGCAACGTCTTTGCCACCTTTCCTATCTTAATTCGCCAAAGTTGAGGTTTTGTTGTTTTTCCTAACCTTAGTTGCAAGTCTTTCTTGGTCATCTTTGTAGTCGGTGGGTCGGAGGTTTCAAAAACTTCAAAACTTTAGACTTTGATTCTAAGGTTCCAAGTTTCAGCGACCACGCGACATTATGGACCACGACCGTTCGATGAATTTTCGATGGATGGTTGTAGTTGCATTTCAGAAGTATATCTCTCAAGCATTAGATTTGCAATTGAAACCTCTAGAATTACACTAGAATCGTTTGATGCGGACATGTGGCGAGATCAAGGCTCATCAAGGTAATGAGCCCGATGGGTTGGATTTTGGCGATGAGCAATAGAAGAACTTAAGTGGTAGAAGTATGCAGGTACAGAAAGTTTATTTTAAAAGAGGGACCGCCTAGGAAGAATGTAGGACGAAGGCTTAAATACTTAAGAATGTTTTACACAAAGGATGTAAAGGAAAATCAATATAACCATGACCATTCGATGAATTTTTGATGGACAGTTGTAGTTGCATTCCAGAAGTAAATCTTTGAAGCAGTAGACTTGCGAATTGAAACCTCCAGAATAACACTAGAACCATTAGATGCGGACACATGGCGAGATCAAGACTCATTTCTCTCTTTTCAATGCCTCAACGTATTACATTTATTTAATTGAAATTCTCAATCTTTTGAACATCTGAAGTGATTGATTGAACAACTCATAGCTTTAATGAAACAATATTTGTAATGATTTCATATCGTTTGAGTGGCACTGGTAGTAGTGACTGGAGTTTGGCGATTTTGACAGCTTGTCAGATTGAGGTACAGTTTGCATGTAGCCAAACGTCAATCAAATTAAACATTTTAATTGTATATGTAAGGCTTAAGATACATGAATCGACTAAGTTGGTTTTTTGGTTTGCGCGAATCAGGCTGGTAGTGGCACTGGTGGCCCATAAATAGGGTTAGTGATAGTGGATAGTATCATAAGGTTTTTCATTTTTTTGGGTTAATAAGGATTCAGGAAGAACATGTTGTGGTATTATTGGGGATACTCTAAATTATCCTGCCTCTAGTTATGTAGTTACAGAGTAAAAGACCAATTTCCTTAAAGTTCAGAATGGGTGGAATTGGAAAGAAGTTGATTTGGTTCACTTGACTTCTCAGACAGGTTTTGAACCAGGATGAGGAGCTCTGATGGACATAAGTACTATCCCGATGCATGGAGGCTACAGGTAGAAGATGGGAGCAATTTAACTACCCCTCATCTTATGCATGACTCTAGTTCTCAAAGGGGATAAGCACATTTTGTATCTTCACAGCTCCCATTTCCCCAACATTTTTAGCCAGGTGAGTTCCTTGCATTTATTTTTAGTGCCATGTTTGTACTATGCTCTCACCAACAAAAGCTTTGGAATCATGCATTTATTTTTAGTGTCACATTTGTATTACGTTGTCACCGGTAGAACCTTAGAAATTGGAATCAATTTGCAATCCATTGTCATGAGCAACAACTTGGAATAAATTGTGTCTATGTAAAGTGACTTATATTATTTATACAAAACAACAGCTTGACTGCTCTATAGCTACTCATCTTTAAAAAGATATGTAATAATGTCACATTGTAATTCAGTTATAATAAAATAAATGGTTGTGTTGTGTTAATCTTTGTCATAAATTTACAGTAGAGTTATTTTATGAGTTCAATGTCTATGAATCTATTCAAATCAGTTTTTTTTCCTTTAATAAATTAAGTATTATCTATTTATGAAATAATTGCATGCATATTTAAAAGTAAAACATAAAGCAATACAAATGAAAAAAGAAAGTTATCATCAAATTGACAAAAAAACATTATAAACACTAAAAGTTGTGACTCTTGTTAGGGTTTACCGAAATTTTATTTATTTCTAATTTGTCGTTGACCTTCTCCCCCGGTTCCCGGTATCATTATTCATTTTATTAAGTCCTTTGCAACATTAAGTTACTGGCCCCTTAGCCTTGATGTCAATCCTAGTGCATTAAATTTTAAAACAACTTTAAAACACATGTTTATTATTTATATCATAATTCATAAATTACTCAACCGTTCGATGAACGTTTGATGTATGGTTGTAGTTGCATTCTGGAATGAAATGCAGAGAGCGCTAGTCTTGTGAACTTAAACCTCTGGAATTACCCTTTAATCATTATATTTACAATGATCAATAGTTTAGAATTTGTTGCCAATGCGGGATTAAATGGCTAGTGAAACAAGATTTGTAATGATTTCATATCATTTGAACTTTGAGTGGCTCTAGAGATTTTGACAATTGATAGCTTGTCAGCTTGAGGTACATTTTGCATGTAGTGAGGTTGTCAGAGTCCAGACGTCAATCAAATTAAACATTTAAATAAATGTAAGGCTCAAGTTACATGAATCGATTAAAATTTAAATAAGGTTTTTTGGTTTCTAAGAATCACGATTATGAATCATGATTATACCTAACCTCACACGTGACACATGTGAGGTGTACACAGGGACCAGTCTGGTAGTAGCACTATTGGTGGCATTGTTGGCCCATAAATAAAGATAGTAAGCACAACTAAAAATTAAAATCATTCATTGAAGGCTAAAGGCTTTACTATTGAGTGCAATGTTAGAATTGTTATAAGGGTTTTCATTTTGTAGGGTTAATAAGGAATAGGATTCAGGAAGAAGATGATGTGGCATTATTGGGGATACTCTAAATTCTCTTGCCTGCAGTTATGTAGTTACAGAGTAAAAGACCAATTTCCTTCAAGTTCATAATGGGTGGAATTGGAAAGAAATTGATTTGGTTCACCTGACTTCTCAAATAGGTTTTGAGCTAGGATGAGAAGCTCTGATGGAGATAAGTGCTCTCCTAGTGCATGGAAGCTACAAGTAGAAGATGGGAGTGGTTTTACAACCCCTCATCTTCTCCACGACTTTGGTTTTCAAAGGGGAGAAGTACATTTTGTATTTTCACAGCTCCCATTTCCTCGATTTGATTAGCCCGCCTTTCCCCATTCATTTATTTTGACCCCATGGCTGATCCTAGAAGTCCCATGCATTTATTTTCAGAGCACATGGTTGACTCGGCAAGTCTCATTTATTTTTAGACACATGTGTATTACATTTACGTTTTCACCAACGGTCCAACAGAAGCTTGGCACTTGTGCTTACATTTGTATTTGTACTATGTAATAATGTGACATTGTAATTCAATTGTAATAAAAAAAATGGTTGTGCTATTAATTTTA